>BSXT01000997.1:0-16062 GCA_030267785.1 Phytophthora fragariaefolia | reverse complement strand
ATCAAGTATAACGAGGGCGGTTTTGGATCTCAAACCGCCTCTAACACCGTAATTCGCCTAGTCGGTGGCTCGGCTGGAAGTACCGTATCCGCTCTCAAACTGAGACACTTTTCCGCTCTGAATATGAACACCGGACATGTATCCATCCAGTACATTGACCGCTCGCAACTTGAACCAGGCGACCGCTCGGAAATTGAAACAGGGACCACTCTTGGCTACATCTGGCTAGGGTCACCCGTAATTGGGACCCTAATACACAGCGACCACAAAATCGGTGTGGCGCTACACCACAGTACGCTACAAGGCACGGCTAGTAGCAAAGGGGTTCAAGCATAACTACGGAGTTGACTTCTTTCAAACGTACTCTCCGGTGGCGAACATGAACTCGATTCGAGTGGTTTTCTCGGTCTGCGCTGCCTATGAGTACCGGATGGAACAGCTGGACGCAGACACAGCGTTCCTCAACAGTGAGCGGAAGGACCGTGTGTACATGGACGTACCTTTCGGCATCGAGAACGCTAAGAACTAATGAGTGTCAGCTGAACAAGGCCATCTACGGTTTGAATCAAGCTGCGAGTGCCTGGAACAAGACCATCCATCAGGTGTTCCTCAGGAACGGCTTCAAGAGCTGCGGAGCAGACCAGTGCGTATATGTCAAGTGTTCCAAGAACGGCTTCATCTACGTGTGTCTCTATGTCGACGACATGATCATCGCGGCGAAGACAAGCGAGGAGATCCGTGTCGTGAAGAACGCGCTGAAGAATGCCTTCAAGATGAAGGAGCTCGGACCGGCAAAGTCATCCTGGGGATGGAGATCGACCACGACATCACGGCTGGAACACTCATGATCAAGCAAACACGGTACATTGACGACATGGTGGAACGCTTTGGGCAGGAGAATGCTAAGCCTGTGGACAACCCATGCGCAGCTGGGCTCAAGTTGTCGAAGTCACAGTCACCTGGAACGGAGGCGGAACGGAACGCAATGTGGTTGAAGCCGTACCGTTCCCTGGTAGGGTGCTTGCTGTACATCACGACGTGTACACGGCCAGACATCGCGTTCGTGGTCACACAGCTCTCGCGATTTCTGGAGAATCCCGGTCAACAGCACTGGAACGCAGCGGTGCGTGTGCTACGCTACCTCAAGTCGATACACCAGCATGGGATCGTATACCAAGGTGGGACGGGCAGTGTTACGCTCGAAGCGTACTCGGACGCGGATTGGGGTACAAACCTCGACGACAGGAGTTCCGTGTCGGGTGTGATGGTGATGATCGGGAACGCCCCGGTGGTGTTCAAGTCCAAGTTCCAGAGGACGGTTGCGCTCAGCTCTGCGGAAGCTGAGTACATGGCTTTGAGTCTCTGTGTTCAAGAAGTTCTGTGGACGCGTGCGATGCTCACGGACACGGGAGTTCTTCAGCGGAATGCCACGACCATCTGGGAAGACAACCGAGGCGCCATCGCTTTAGCGCAGAACGCTGGCTACCACGCTCGGACGAAACACGTGGATATTCGAGACCATTTCATCAGAGAGAACGTGGAACGCGGAACGGTCAAGGTCGAGTACGTCGACACCAAGAACCAGCTGGCGGACATCCTGACCAAGGCGCTCGGAACCAAGACGCTCAAGTTCCTCCGCAATGGGAACGGCATCAAGGACAAGGTCACCGTGCCGTAACGGTGAATGAGAGTGTTGAAGTGGCACGTTCCTTGCACGGTTCACCAAGTTGGACCGCAGGAACAGTTCACTAGGAACCGTTCCCTGATTGGCTGATCTACCTTCGGTGGTTGCGAGCTGCCGCGCGAACCAACATAAGAGGACAACAAGGAGGACACTAGGGAGTAGATAGTAGGAGAGACCAGGAAGACAGATTTAAGCAATCTAATCTACTCACTTCGGCTTTTGCCTTCTCTCCAACAACCACAAACCAACAGACTCCCACAAGAGAATTAGTTTGATTGGGATCCATAAGTAATGCCCCGGAGGTCCAGGCTAAAGAGTCCCTTTTTAGGATTTACATTGATATTTATATTGAAAACGAGAGCGATAGTGACGACGAAAGTAATTTGTAGCTCAGCCCTTAATAAAACTATGATTTGCTAGCCAATATGATTTGTACTTTGTGCTACTGAAGTAAGGCATAGGACTACGACGATACGGTACGGACCGAATGGCCAAGATTTTCCGGCCAAACAGTCTTTCGTAAGGCCTCCGAGCTGGTACAAAGCTAAAGCATCTAAGCGTTATTGGCTATAGCCTGGTCAATTAGGAGGTCTTTCGTAAGAGCACTCCTCCTGCGTAGGTAGGCTATAGGTGCCTTTCTGCCAAAATGCCCTCCGATACCCTAAATCGGAGGGCATTTTGGCAGAAAGGCACCATAGATAATACAGAATTCCCCGGCAATAAGAGAACTGCGACCAGCTATTTACCTCGGACAAAGAATGTGCCCGTGCAAGGGATTTGCTGGTGATATGCCACGCTTCAGACGTGTCGTACTGAAACACGTTAATATAGGAGGTATCGTGGGAACCGTGCTCGCATGCAAGTTGCTAGATGGCAACGATAAATGAAAGGCTCACAGTGCACATTATATTTTGCAGTGATGGTCTGTGTGGGTGCTATCGCTCTACATTCGTTAATTAGCAGCCATGCCGTCGCAACCCAAGCCCACGAACCTGCAATCAGCGAAGCGTCTGAGGCTTACTCTAGGCCAAAAGGTGCTAATATGCAAGATGGCGGGTGCGAAGTGTACGAATTTGACTGCTCTATCGGAATGGACGATGGGGGCATTTGATCTGCCCAGACCACCTGCTCGATCAACGCTCCACAGGATAACGAAGAAGAGTATCTATCTAACCTTCATCTAACAGAATCTGGACTCTGTCTGTCTGCTGTCCGTCCGGTTCCTGTCCTGCGGCATCGGCCTGCCCTGTCGCATATCCTGGGGAGCCGGCCCGTGCGCGTTTCCCACCTGCCGTGTCGCATCCCACCATCATTCGGACTGGCATCTATTTCCAAAAAACTAGAAAAATAGCCTTGCGTGATATTTATAACGCGATCTGATTGGCCAGATCGCTGCCGAGCGTTAGCGAAGGCGGCACCCGCCAGATTCCTGCGGGACCGAAGGGCCCGCCTTTCCAACGGTGCTAACCGACCACGGCGAGTAGTGCAGCGAGTCCCGCGAGCGGAACGGGGGTGCTGATCATATTAATGAATTTTTTTAATAATGAATTTATTAATCTAATACTAACTTGCAGAACTATTAAACAAGCACTGTTGTGGTTCACATACTTAAAGTACTAACATACATAGGTTTCAAGAACCGGGTAGGAAAATGTCACTTTATGATTTTTCTATTAGTTTAAAGTGAGTACCATACGAACGATGAACCAGGGACACGGTTGTCATAGCCATACTTAAAGCACTAACGTTCAAACAATAGCACTAACGTTTAGTGGGCTGGGCAGTGGTTAAGCGCACGACGACAACATAGACGGTAGATACTATAACATGAAAGACACGATACACGGTGGACACGATAGGCACGGCTTACACAATAATAGATACGAGATACACATCCGACACGATAGATACGATATAGACGGAGGACGATAGGCACAGCATGTATGGTAGACACGATAGACACTATAGACACGATAGACGCAAAGCCATGGTAGCCACGACAGATACACTCGATTGGATTGACACGAAGGGCAGGGTAGACACGATAACCACGATCCACTCGATAGTCACATTGAACACGATCACCATGAAGACACGATAGACACATTAACGTCAAGCGACGATAGACGGTAGACACGATAGACGATAGATATATTAGACACGGTACACAGCGGACGCGATACACCGCGGACACGATAGACACGACATACACGATTGACATGGCAGACATGATACGTACGATATACACGATAGACGATAGTCATAATACAAACGATAGACGCGATTATCACGATAGGCACGGTAGACGGGTAAGTGACAATAAATATGATAGACACCGTGTATGCGTGTACGTAAAGTATAAATACTACTAAACCCCAAAACAGCCCACCGGAGCGAAGCGAGGGTGGGCTACCCAGTAGTGGAGTGAGCTGACACAGCGAGCGGAACGGGTTGGGACCCAACCTACACCACAGCAAACTTCGCCCGCCGAAGCGAAGTGGAGGCGGGTCAGCCCAGTAGTGGAGCGAGCTGGCACAGCGAGCGCAACGGGTTGGGACCCAACCTACACCTACCGCCGCGAAGCGGCGGCGCCCGGCTAGTACAAAACTATACTCCGGTATCGTTCCTCGCCCCTCTGAAGCAATGGCAATGCGGCGCATTCGCTGCTATCAGATATCTACTAATACAGTACTTTGGCCGTTATTTGTGTCCTCTGTATTTTTTGTTAGCTTCGCAGACTTTGTTGGTCCCACCTTTCTCCTATTGCCGGGGTAATCTGTACCGTTGCTAAAGCGTATCTTTCAGGTGATGTTTCCCGTGTCGGTGACAGGCAACATTCTGTGTAAGCTATTCTGCTGCTGAGGCCGTACAAATGTAAATCTTCCACGCGTGAAAGACCTGGATAATGTCAACACTTCACGCGTGTAAACACTAATGAAGTACGCCAGAGTCGCTTATCAGTCACACTCACACATCTCCTCTCTCTTCTCTAGCAAAATAGCAGCCTACAAGAACTTCGTGGCCAGGCTGCACTTGCGGTGCGTGCGCAGCACAGTCAGAAGTGAAACACCTTGCCCTGGACGTGGACCCCGAAGCTGTTGGTTACTCGCGGTCCTCAAAGTCGCCCACCAGGTTTACGTGTCGTTGTTCTATCACATTGATAGCCTCCAGAAGCTGAGGCTTCTCTTCAGCAAATGGGTTCTTACCAGGAAACGGCCGCTGTTCGTCGGCCTCCACGAGCACGCAGCCCGCCTCCGTCGGTAGCTCAATCTTCACGCCTCCGTCAGCTTCACCTCCTCTCAATGACATTCACCGCCTCTGTCGCCACCACGATGTGCTCGTCCACAGTCTCAGCGGTCATCTTGCCGTGCTCGCCCACCTAGCCCTCCTACCATCTGCACTCATCGCGGCAGCCTCATCCGGGATATCGAGAACCCTCTACGGTTTGTGGTCACTCTGAGCAGACGTGCACACCAGCTTCTCACCCTCGTCGGTTCTCGAGGCTTCGGGTGCTGTTCGGCGGTTTCGGCTCCACTGCATCCTCAAACGCTCGTGCTGGCGGTATATTTTGCTTGTGTGGTATGCGTGTGTACCAAGCAATTGAACGTTACGGACGCGATTTGGAATTAGTTGGAACCCCTTTATTTTGCCGGAGTGCGGGGGTGCAAGTCGCACTGCAACCACCAGAATACACTCGACTTGGCCATTTTTTAATTTGTCCCATATAAAGATTTTCCAACTATCCAATGTGTAACGGCGGAGCCTATTGGCCATCCAAGAGGGAGGAAGACACAAGAGTCAATGAGTAAACGTCGAGTAAGCTTTCGCGAGCAAAACCTTTTCGGAAGCTTCATTTTGACAGAAATGATTTTTATAGTTATTTCTTTACAAAAGGTGTCGTCCCCGGATGCAACTTTTCGTACTCACCCATGAATTTGGCATACTGGTTGAAATCTTTGTGCCGCGCAAGATACACGGCCTTCATTGCTGGGTCTTTCTTCATGATATCAACGCGAACCTGGGAGGGAGTCAAACCCAGATTCAGCCAGAGCTCATACTTCTGCATCTCTGAGGCTGCCTTGGCAATCTTGCTTCCTGGTTGCTGCCTCTTGTATTCGACCATGAACTTGGCGTACTGGTAGAAATCTTCATGTTTTAATAGAAAGCTTTCCGTCAGCCACGGCGCTTTCCCCAGTACATCCACTCGGACTTGGGACGGTGTTAACCCGGCCTTCAGCCATAGCTGATACTTCTCCAACTTCGGCGCCTCGTTCACAACCTTGGCTCCACCCGTTTCCACAACAGACCCCACCTTCCCTAGTACCCCATTTATTGTGCTTACTGAGAACATTCTGTCCTCAAAATCGTCTTTATCCGGTGCTAACAAGAAACGTTTGGCTTTGTTACCACTGTGCTTAGTCATTAGCTCTTGCGTGCGATGGAACCCTGTTTCTGAAGCAATAGCATTGGAGGTCACTAGGAAAGCGACCGCAGTCACGAGTAGTGCAGAAGGCAGATGCATGCCCTTCCTCAAGTTCAACAGAGGGTGTTTCAACTTGAGTGCCCGAGGCCCGATTCCCAAATGCAAAATCATACGGTGCATACGGCTGAAATCGCCCTGGCCATCCCCAGCATCCAGGTTGCTGGGCCGAAAGTGGTACATACCTCTCAAGATCAATATGTGGGCTCGGGGAACCAGCTTTTAGGGTTGTGCTCATTTGCTGGTACAATAGTTTTTCAATTGACTGGCAGAGCCCAGCCCAAATGCCCCCGGTCCCGTTTCACCGAAACGGGCTCACAAACGCCCAGTGGCTGCAGATACATGTACATGTACCATCAAAACCGTCGATTACGTAGACGGTGCTCAACCTTCCACGCCGACCATCGCAAGCTACTACATACAGTATATACTGTATAAGCCAGATTCTCAAGCAAAAGAAGCATCGTTATACATGTAATCACTTTCAACTGAGCTGCTTGCAGTGCCGCTGGGGGCACTGCCAGTGTTTGTTCCTGACCATTTGTGACAATGCAGCATACCGGTACACCGTTCAGTAATAATAGGTCGTTCCTGAAAGCACATTCTTTGTGCGTACCACATGCGAAAGAAAAAGGCATGCGCACAAAAGCGTGTAAATGTGCTACCTGACACAAAAACCGGTTTCTTGATCACGCAACCCTTTTCAAGATGGATACGTTACATCACAACAAATAAACAAGGGTATAAATCTAATATATTTTTAACTGTCGACGGTGTGGTGCATGCTGTCTATGAACAGCGAGCGGCCTGGGTCTCCAATATTTCGAGGAAGCTCTCGGCTTAATCTAAGCAATAGCCAATGCTGCTACTCCCGGTTGTGGGTCTTGTTTACGCGTAAGCTGCGTGGTTTAACAGGAGCACAAGAGCGATAAAGCTAGAGCGAGAGATTTTATAAGAAGAAAGGGGGGTATGATTGGCGAGTCACACTGCACACTGTGTATTACATGTAGTAGTACGCAGTACATGCACTATTTTTCTCCGAGCAGACAAACCTCTCGAGATCGATATCCCAATCAGTTCTCTAGATAGATACAGACAACGACTTACTGTACTGTACTTATAGTCTTGGGTGGGATCAAAACCGCCATATTTCCTATAATCGATAGGTATGGATGCTATTGAAATTATTGATACGTCTTTTTGCACAATATTATTTATTTTCTGCCAACATGATGGCAAGACGGATTTTCCTGTCGCGCTGGAATAGACTGGAGGATAGTATTCAGATGATGGCGGATTTCACCGTCGTTGTATGTAATACAGGTGTGGTTACAGCAAGAGAGAGCACAGTATGAAGAACACCGACCAGACGGTCTGGCCCACCCTGAATACACTAGGGCTGAAAACGTATTGCGAAACTGACAACGAACACAAAACGTTTCCCGCAGTTTCAGTTTATGCTCAAACTGACACCAAACGGACGACAAACTAACACGGTGTGGCCTGTTCTTTTCCCTCCCTGTAAAACGAAATGAAAACCAAGTATCGGTTTTACAAAGATTCCGCCCGTTTCCCTATAATAACAGATAAAGTTATCAATCAAGTTACGCAGGTTTTGGGCTGCAAAGAGCATAAAGCCGTCCAGACTTCACCGCGACGAGTGCACTAGCGCTGCGATGCCCTGTACCGCGTCGGGTTATATCTCTTTGTGTCCATAGGTATCGGCAATAGCTTTGCTGCTGCTGCGGGAGCAGGAACTCCGCTACGTGAATGTCTGCAAGTGAAGTCGTGTTGCCGGTCACCAGCCATATCTGGCCCACTTTAAATGTGCTACTTACTACCATTAGTCGGTAGATTCAACCAATCTGACAAGTAAAGTGGACCAGAATGCTTTCACATCGCTCCCGAACAGAAATATATGGGATAAAGTATTGTGATAGTTTACTGTCAGTTTGGGATAGTGTAGGTCGTGCACAGACTGAACTGACAACGTTTCAGTTTCAGTCAGTTTGTGTCAGTTTTGGGCAAAACGTTTTCAGCCCTAGAATACACACACGAACACACACACATATGAAAGGCGCTTCCAAGAGTGCTACAAAAGAAATGCTAAGTGCCTTGTTTTTGAAAATGGCCTCCCTCCAAATCCTAGGAATTGGCCCTCCTTAGTGCCACATGTACAGATTTCGCCTCACTTCTGACCTCGGGTACCACTGTGGGTTTCTCAAAGTATATTTATTTAAGGAATATCACAAATTTCTACAAGTGAAATTGAGACGTGCGCAAAATGACCTCGTCGACCTTAACATCGTCCCCGTAGCTGCAGGACGAGCGCTCGTCAACGCCGTTGTAAATAACGCCAGTGTGGCGGAAGCAGTTGTGCGTCGTTTGGGTTTTTCGCATGTCCTCCCAAATAGTCTCGCTCCACTCCATAGCTTGCCGCTGGTCGACGATGTAGGCGTTCTTGTCTATCTTCTCGCGCCGCTTGATCTTGCGGAAAACCCATTCCAGTTGCTTGTACAATGTACTACAGTACATTGAATGTAGCAGTTTCGTGCAGCGGCGGGGGTGCGTGCACGAAACTCCAACCCACGCACAAAACACGACCGGTGACCAGAGTGAGTTGTTTCAAGCCGTGTAGGCCACACGGTGTTCTATTTCCCCCTCATTGCCACAGAGCTCCTCGGCTTAACTGAAGCTTGCAAAAGGACATTTAGGAGACCAACTCGGACTGCTGGTTCTGATTGAAGAACGCGTGCGGCGAACACGCCGAGCTGAGATTGGCCCTTTAAGTGATCTCTGTGACTCTGTGTAGGTAGGTTACTACGGTACTGTACTTTGAAGTAATACACCCGAGTTTACGCATGTCCCCGCCAGAGATAGTACAAGATTCTAATCGGGATTTGCTTTCTCACAGGTGCAGAGACACCTCATGTACTGATGAGAAAAATGTCAAAACACAGGGAAAAAGCTGACTAGCACAGAAAAATATGGAGAGAAATGTCAAAACACAAGATAAAAGCTGACTAGTACAGGAAAATCTGTCACAGCACAGGCACATAGACAGTCACTAAGATGGTGACAGCAAGAGAAAATGATAAGAACACACAAACAGATTAGACTGACACATCAAATCGCGTCCTGGCACACAAAGGGTTTCATGGACAGAGCAGCATTGTGCACATGATTGTGATGAACAATCCCATGGGATAGTGTGCACGGACAAACCATAAAAGACTATCGAATTGCATATCAATCATCCGCATAGGCTAGCAAGAATAATTCCATCTTTTAGGGCAGCGAGGATTGCGCTTGATAGCCACGGATCAAATTAACACACAAAAGAACACGAATGGCAAGTATAAGCCTCACTTTGTAAACCTATCCAGCTATGGTGTGCGCGCTGGAGAGTTAGGTGCGCCAGGATACGATGCAAGTTGCTCACTTGCTACTAGCTATGGGTGTCGGTATCGTTCATTTTGCCGCCCTATTAGGTCTTGCTAAACGGACTGTTGTGTGGAATACCCTCAGCCCACCTTTGTGTGGATATTTACTAAATAAGCAGCAAAAGAGATGAATTCAAGTCTTGCTTGACTAGATCAGCTATCGTTCTGCGAGACTGACGATGCTGACCCTGCATTTCCTCCCCCCGTCCCTTCCTCTGTAATTTGACCATAAATAAAGTAGATCTCGCTAGCACTATCGCGAGACAAAGGGTGCCCTACACAGTGTACTGGAAGACTACGCGAGCCAAAAAAGTATCTTGAAGCGCTTCTGGAGACTACCGGTAATCAAATTAATTTACTTTCAATTGAGTAGCCTTTGATTGTGTCGTGGCCTCGGACACGTGACAAGCGATAGATAGCTTGTTTGTTACCATTAGAATAGCTAGTCTTAAACGCCAACTAAACCCGTTATGCCGCTGTTTGCTCCACTTCAACTATGAACTCGAGTGGTCTGAAATATTGTACTTTGTACTAAGTATTTTTGTAATAGTACTAGTACAATAGTTTCCATGAAGTGCTATCGAAATTTGTACTGTACTGCTTAGATATCATGATGCTCCTCCTGGTCAACAACAGCCCGTGGCTCGAAGCTTCGAAGACTCTCGAAATATTGTTGCTCCTCTAGCATGAGCAGTAAGACCAAAGTCAACAATTTGATATTTTAGTGCAGACTTTCCTATCACTGATCAATTCAACCCTTTACTCTCTAAATCGAACAGTAGGCGTGCTAATCTACTGTCGATCACCCACATTCATGGTAACAGGAGCGAGTTAAGCTAAATCCCATCCCAATTACTATTTTTGAAACCCAGTATAGGGAAATTACTGCACACAGAGCACAATTTTTGAACGACTAGTAGGTCTGGATGACCTAGTTAGCGTCCTCCGGGCTCAAGTCCATGCCCACAGTCTTCCATGCCTTCGATTTGGGCGGCGCTGTCGCTTGAATCGGTTGGTGTTGATGTCGTTCGGCTCCAATTCAATGGCGGTCAGTACCCCTCCTTTTCATTAAATACACCTAAATGCCGTTTAACATGGCGCTGTTATTGGGCAATAATAATTAAATGTAGGCATATTGTTGGTCGTTAAGGTGTCCTGTGCTATGACTGTAATTTCCTGTGCTGTCCCAGAGTTACCTGTGCTCACCAGTGCTTTGCTGTGCTGGTCAGCCCTTTCCTGTGCTGGCCCTTCTTTTCCTGTGCGGATCAGCCGTTCCTGTGCTGGTCAGCCGTTTCCTGTGTTTTGACAGCATCGTCAAAAATGTGCATTCTATTCGGTTGGTGACACCAACTTGGTGTACATGAAGGCGGAGGTGAGCGCGAACTTCATGTTGAAGTCCGGGAATTGAATTTGCCAGTAGTCCCCGGGCGCCAAGAAGGAGAAGAGTTAGCGCACGCCCGTGAGCCCGAACTGCCAGTAGGCTGGCACCTCCTTCGTAGCGCTCTGCTCGCACTGGTCCTCGAGCAACATGTCAGCGTCGTTCGACAGGGACACGCCGCTTAACAGAACACATATAATTGAGTTTCACTGATAACTCCCGTTCCAGGAGCTGTTTTCTGTTGCGAATCCTCCGTTTATCATTCCTAGATTTACTGGTCATTGGCATTGTCGAAAGGGGCTATATTTTAAAATGGTCGAGAAAGGATGGTTGCTTATACATTATCGGAAGTCCGTGCGGAGCCCACGTGTCGAAATAGTGCGAAAAGATCACATCGGGATTTGGGTTTGGTATACAGCCTAGTAATCATCTTTGCTGCGATTGACTGCCTAGTGACTCACAAACAGTCAAAGTGACAGCAATTTGCCGCATTGTCGTTATCAGTACAGGTACAGGTATTGTGCGTTTCAAAAGGTTTTTGACTAAGTGGGCATCTCACTCTCAGCATAAGGATTGCGTGAATCAAGTTAATGCTATTAATAAGGCTTAGCGTGCGGTTGGTGAGGATACATACCGGATTACAAGGGCTTAATAGTTACCGAAAGCCTGACTGCTGCCTTGAACCCCATTATTCAAGGTTGTTTTTGGTAAGCTGTCGTTCTCATTGTATTTAAGATGAAGCGGTGTGATTCTGTTGTACACTTACATCGTACCAACTCAATACAGTCTTCACAGTTATAGGTATTTCGGACCGTCCGCTTCAAGGCGGTCCGACAACATATTCCCATCTCAGAATTCTTTTCGTTGGCCAAGATAAGTAAACGACTTTGAATCTAATAGTTGTAGTGATTATTTCTCTTCTAATAATACACTAGACAGAGAACAGGACTATCGCATCTGAATTCAGTTGATAGTGCATTGAACTTGGCGGAATGGGATCAGTATATCCCGTGTCAACTTGAAGCTCCCTTCGGGCCTGAAAGGCACTTGTGCACCTTGGATTCCAATAAACATGAAGCAAATATGAATCTGCCCATATGGGCACCCAAAATGCTGTTAACGCATCAAGTGGATTTCGGGATTGCAGCACACAGTGCAAGGCTCCGCTTGTTTTTTGTGGTCTTTAATTTCTATAACGTCTGAATGGCACTGTTTGCATTCTCCGGCCGCGCGTACAGTCTTCTCATTTTTGCTCTAGCCTCTATAGTTATTTGTAGAGGCCAGTCTTAGCTTCGTTCAGCTCCAATTGAATGGTAGTCAGTACCCCATTCAGAATAACTCATTGAATACAGCGTTACTATTGGCATAAATGGTATAGAATTAAGGCATACAATTGGATAATATTGTCGTTCTGTGCTATGTTTTCTGAAGAGATTTGTTGTGCTGGCCCTGCTTTTGTTGTGCTGGCCCTGTTTTTTCTGTGCTGGTCCTGTTTTTTCTGTGCTGGCCATGGTTTTTCTGGGCTCTCCAGTAAAACAAGCCCACTGTTTAGAACGTTTTAAATTTAGAAATGACAAGGAAATGTTTATTTATTTTATTAATTTCTGATGGTAGCCCGACAGAACGCATACCAATCCTGCACAGTACGCTCGCACACGCCCGCCTTCTCGCTGGCTTGCACTTGAGAGAGCCGCATGCACCACGCCAGCAGCAATCGCACCGCCCTGTGTAGCTTAAGCTTCGATTCGTTAAAAAACGAGCTTGTAAGCATGCCTCGAGAAAGGAGCTTTCTCGAGGCATGCTTACAAGCTCGTTTTCCGTCGTGCCGCTTGCGCGGCACGACGGGAGCACCGCCAACGCTGTCAATTAGCCCCACCTCCATGCACCAGAGAACGGTGGCCTCTTCGCCACATGTGACCTCCATTACCTTGGAGAAGTCGAAGAGGCCAGCGCTTTCGACGTGGTACTGGTAGGGTGTCAGCATGTCGTAGGCTAGGTGGGCGGGCTGGCGTGTGAGTGGGAAGAAACGTTTTTGAGGCGTAGGCCGAACTGGCCACTGGAATTACGTGGTGGGCCTATTTATCAAAAGTATACAAAACCTGAGTGATTTAGTTTTCAATTCACTCCCCTTTATGTGCCAAATGTGGGCTTATCTTGCGCAACTCACCCTCACACAAAGTGTACACAAATCTAAAGTCCTTACGTTTCCTTGTCATTTCTAAATTTGAAGCGTTCTAAACGGTGGGCTTGTTTTACTGGCGAGCCTTTTTCTGTGCTGGTCAGCCATTCTTGTGCTGGTCAGCTTTTTTCTGTGTTTTGACAGCATCATCTTACCGTATCGTCGTAGTCCTAGGCATCACTTCAATAGCACAAGGTACAAATCATACATGCAAGCAAATCATGGTTTTATTAAGAGCTGAACTACAAATTACTTTCGTCGTCACTATCGCTCTCGTTTTCAATATCATCGTCTGACCCACCTTCTCCGTCCACTACATTGCAGTTTTCGAGCTCTTCGACAGTGTAGCTTTCCATCTGTGGAGCATCCTCTGTAGACATTGCTTCAGCCACACGCGTGTTAGTTAAAATACCCACTTTGGCGAATCCGCTCACAATTGTCTCGATAGATAGGTCACCCCAGCTTATTGATATCCATTCCGTAATATCAACTCGGTTTGGAGGTGTTAATATGAACGGTTCTTCCGTAAGTAGAGCTCGCAGCCGCTCAACTTCAATGTTTGATGAATCCATTTATTAATCTGCTTCCTTTTACTACGAAGGTCTTTTCGCTGTAACTTGCCTTAGAATTCCTCGATAGTTTCATGTAGATTGTGACCGGACTCTATGTAGTTTAAGACCTCCTGCTTGTGGGAGTACGCCACAGCTGCCCGCTGATAGGACTTGCCCTTCTTGCCTTGGCCATTGATCCGAGGACGGCCCATGGTCGCGCTGGTTGCGGTATGGGTGATTTTACCTGTGTCTATGTGGTGTAGTAGAACGCACAAGTTAGTCCTCCCACAGACACAACAACCACCGAGCAAGTCGGCACTTATCGGCCTGTGCTAGGGGTCCCCTAGCGGTTCGGCCCTTCCGGGACAGCAGTGGCGGCTCCCGCCGAGACCAGGCAACCAAGCCAGTTGAAACCTTGGGAAGACAGCTGAGCTGACTGACTTCCGCCTTGAACCCCGTGCCCTCCACCAAAGGATGGACGGCAGCGCGCGAGCGCTTTTACGGGTCACCGAGAGCAATGGCTACTTGGCTAGAAGAGTTACGGCACCCGGCTGACGGGCGTACCGGCTCGCTGTCCTAGCGAGACTTGTCCTTGCGCACTCGGCGAGATTGCCCTGCCCCGGGCCGACTTCCTCTTGGCGCTACCTGTCAATAACCCTACAAGCTATGCCTCTCGGGTGCTGACGGCAGACATAATCCAGCCCACGCAGGAACTTACCGGAGAGTGTACGCTTGGTTGGGACTTAGAAGATTTTGCACTGTTTAGATCTTATGTTCCTGAAGAGCCGCTAGGGCTCTTTCTACTGTCTCCTACATTTCAATACAAATATCAAGTATAACGAGGGCGGTTTTGGATCTCAAACCGCCTCTAACACCGTAATTCGCCTAGTCGGTGGCTCGGCTGGAAGTACCGTATCCGCTCTCAAACTGAGACACTTTTCCGCTCTGAATATGAACACCGGACATGTATCCATCCAGTACATTGACCGCTCGCAACTTGAACCAGGCGACCGCTCGGAAATTGAAACAGGGACCACTCTTGGCTACATCTGGCTAGGGTCACCCGTGATTGGGTCCCTAATACACAGCGACCACAAAATCGGTGTGGCGCTACACCACAACTCCCCCGGCCGTGATACGAACCGAGATGGCGAGTGTCGCGGCCTCACTGGATGGCGCGTGGTCGCTCCCTGTAGCGGGGCTACACATTCAGGCAACCTCCACATTAGTGCGACATGCACTAATGGATACATTCAGGTGGGCCACATGCAGTGTGGTCACCATTCATAGTAGGAAGCACTACTATTAGCAGAAAGCAACAGATATCTGCCAATAAGAAGCATGCATTAGGATTGAGATTCTGCCAACCACTCGTTGGCAGATCCTCTCCTTATAGATATCAGTTTTAGGAGGCAATACCGAAGTTAACATTTCAAATTCAGTTCTCATTTTGTACCAAAAAGGGTTATTAATACTTCTTTATTTAGGTTAACTATACCTACAGGGTTAAGTATACTTAATCTAATATAAATAAACCTACGCTTCCTCCTACACGTTGCGCACACGTGTAAGCTAAAGTCGTGAGCTAAGTAAGCCCACTACACCTGGTAGCACTTTGCAGTCCGTCCAACGACCGACTACCGACACGTTCGTATGAAATACGAACGCGGGGCTGAGAATCTGCCCGTGGACATGAACATGTCCACTGGTAACCCGAACACGCCTGCAACGCATGTTGCACTCGAACACTGCCCCCATCTGGCGGACGCAGAATGGGAGGCACTCCAGCGACTGTCAACAGTCATTGGAGAGGCAGCGGTAGCGACGATGTTGCGTACGCTATCGCCGACAGAGCAACACGGAGTTGCTCTGGGTTTCATCATGAAGGAGCAGCGCGAGGTCGCTGCTCGCGCTGCGGTGTCGACCCGTCCACACCGCGCGTGGAGTCATTGAAACTCCACGTGAACAGCTACGTTGGAAGAGAGGGCGAGCCTCTCCTCCGTTGGCTTGTCGAAGTCGACACTGCCATCACGGCTCGACGTATCGTCGACCCGCTGTCGAAGGTTGCGTTCGCCATGTCATGTCTTGGCGGACAAGCAAGGAGTTGGGCGTATGAACGCTGACTCACTGATCGTACGTGCTTTAGCACGTACGAGGTGTTCAAGGAGGAGCTCAGACAAGCGTTTGAGCCCCCGCAGAACGAGTTCAGATCGAGGGCAGAGTTCCTCGATCTGCAACAAGGTAAACATGACGTGCATGCTTACGCTCAAAGAGCACGGTACTTGGTCTCGAACATCGTGACCAATCCGATAGACGAGGCGACAACGGTCGTCACGTTCATGAAGGG
>BSXT01000996.1:0-19677 GCA_030267785.1 Phytophthora fragariaefolia | reverse complement strand
ATTTGGAATGAGCACGAAGTATCCACCCCGGAGAAGTCTTCGGATTGATGTGTCGAGACCGGCACATCAAGTCCTAACGGGGGGATGGTGTAGCGGGGCTACACATTCAGGCAACCTCCACATTAGTGCGACATGCACTAATGGATACATTCAGATGGGCCACATGCAGTGTGGTCACCATTCATAGTAGAAAGCACTACTATTGGTAGAAAGCAACAGATATCTGCCAATTAGGAACATACATTAGGACAGAGATTCTGCCAACCACTCGTTGGCAGATCGTCTCTTTATAGATATCAGTTTTAGGAGGCAAGGCCGAAGTTAACATTTCAAATTCAGTTCTCATTTCTACCAGAAAAGGTTATATTAATAAGTCTTTATTTAGATCTAACTATACTTAGTGAGCTAAGTATACTTAATATAATATAAATACACCTACACTTCCTCTTACACGTTGCGCACACGTGTAGGCTAAAGTAGTGAGCTAAGTAAGCCCACTACAAGGATCAAGAAAAACAAGGTGAAGGTCGAAGCATGTATTCTTGAAGACATATGGAAGACGTGCGGACTAAATGGTAGCAGGCGTTCGGAATTTCCCCTCCAACCGCGCGATCTGACGCCCGGGTTGATCGCTGGGATGTGTGCGGTACTGGTTGCGCCATGGCTATGCAGCGTCGGTCGCCTGCAGCGACTGGATGAGGTCAGTCGGTGACGTCGATGCTCCAAGGCCCGGATACCAGAAGCCATGCTCGCTCGGGCGAGGGAGGTGAAGGAAAAAGGGTTCCAAAAGCAGATCGAGATCGCAGTGACCCGCGATCATGCCGGAGAGGAAGGTGCAGCGCACCTTGTCCGGACATCTCGGGCGGATTCGGACGCTCTACTCGCGGGTGGGGATCTTATAGGATCGCGACGCGCGCCGCCAAGCGGGTCTTGCTGCGCGCTCGACCCCAGCTCCGGTTCCTGCGAAGGAGGAACTGCTTGAAGTGATGGCAAATGCCCTCCGTCAGTACTCGGCGGGTCAGGACCTGGGGGGTCGATCGCCACAGCCGGAAGGTAAGGCTTAAGCAGCCCCGCGTAGAACGCCGGATGCGAGACCATAGCTGATGGTAAATCCAGCGTGTACGCATGGCCATGGACCCCAATAACCGTAAACGGTCCGATAAAGCGAGGATGCAGCTTCGTGCTGCCGACCGCGGACACCGCAGAAGTAGGCAGGTTCTTGGCATTTAATAAGACTTGGTCTCTCACTTTAAACACATGAGTGTTTGCTCGCCCATGGCGATCGCTGTTTCCTTCTGTCTGTCTTGAGCCGCAGCCATGGCGTCCCGAACGCGCTATCGGACAGCCTCGCCGGTCTCAATGAATGAAAGATGGTCCCGTTTGACTGACGTTCGTAGGCCTTTGATGCCCCTAGCGTCTTCGGCGTCAGCCTCTCCCTTATCCAAATTTGAAGCCGGTGACAACGACAGCGGGGTACGCGGATGCCGCAGTTCGTTCACGTAGAACGGAGTACAGCCCGTCGACGAATGCACCACATTGTTAAGCGCAAATTCCACCTGGGGAAGAAGCGTACGAAGTGGGTTCTGCCGCGCAGACGCTACGAAGGACATCTTCCAGAACGCGGTATGCCCGCTCAGTTTGCACGTCTGAGGGTGATGCGCCGTGGGCATATCCAACCGCGTGCCTAGCAGGCGAAAGAGGTGCTGCCAGAAGCGGGACACAAACGGGGGATCCCGATCGCTGACAAAAGCCTCGGGGGGGGGCATGGTGACGGAAGACGTTGTCAATAAAAAGCTGTGCCGCTGGAGGCGCCTTGACGCTCTTCCGAACGGCGGTCAGACGCACCATCTTGCTAAGACGACACGCAAAGACCAAGATGCCAGTGTGACCACGCGAGTCAGCGGGAAGCTCGAAGATGAACTCCATGCTCACAGAGAGACAACAATCTGCCGGAGCCGGCAAGCTCGCCAACGGCGCTGATGCCGACGGCGCAGGCTTAACGCGTTGGCACGTCTCACATGTCTGGACGTACGAACGTACCCATTTGCACATGTGGGGCCACCAAAAGCTTCGAGCCACCGATGTATCCGTCTTCTCACGTCCGAGGTGGCCGCTAAGCGGTGTATCATGAGCCTCGTAGAGGACCCGGTGACGCAGATCCTCGTTGTTCGGCACAAAAATCCGAGGTTCCTCATCGCGATCGACCTGACACTAGAGCAATCCCTCTACTATCGAGTAACGATGCAGGCGAGCTCGCTGCCGAGTCGTCAAATCCACGATTTTGTCGGGGGTCACCAGAGCGGGCAGCAGACCTGCCAGGTCGTCGTCAGTGGCGTGCGCCTCTCGGATTAGCTCATAGAGCGGTGACTCGAGGAAGGCCAAGTGTCCCAACTCGTAGTCTGGGCGTTAGGAGAGCGCGAACCGCTGTGAGCGGAATATCTGACTCACGCATCAGAAGCTGATATTCGCGATCGACCATGTCGAGTGCACTGAACACAGTGCAACCCGCCATGTTGTTCTGCAATACATCCTTCCTTGGGATTGGCGTCGACGCCGGTATGGTTGCCACGTTCAACTTGTTGAAGGCGTGCATCATGCGCCACTTCCCAGTGGGTTTACGCACGCAGAACGTCGGAGACGAGTGCGGCGACTTCGACTCGCGGGCCATGCCTGCGGCGTGCTTAGCTGCAAAGAAAGCGTCGATGACATCGACTTGTTACTTCGGAAGCGACCACTGCCTTGCGGTACAATACTTAGTGCCTGGCACCAGAACCATTTCGTGGCGTACGCCTCGATCCGGCGGATGAACCGAAAGAGGATCGTCGTTAACGACATCGGAAAGCTCCTTGAGGAGGCCGTAGTATGGGTCTGAGGGATCTTGTAAGATGGCGGAGTCATACCGCATCTTCCTCCGAGAGGTCCGCTCGTCTTCCAGCACCTCTGGGGCCATGACCGACGAGGAGTTAAGCTCCCCCGAGCAATGTTCGGCTCGAACGAGGACAACCTCTTCTAACTCTTCTGCCTTTAAGGACTCCAGAAAGTCGATGTTGGAGAGTTCTTCGAGCTCCAAGAGCTCGGCTACCGAGGGTTAAGGAGCGATGGTCACACCCACCTTGGGTTTACCAGTGAGGACGTCCAGAACTCGGAGAGTTTCATCCTTGGGAGCGCAGGCGCCCGCCTCGTCCCTTCGCGCGAGCTGATCTAGCTAGCACGCTTTGCTTAGTGGGAGCCCCAACTCGACCACTGTTATCTGCGCGAGCGCCATCTCCAGCGCGATCTTCTGCGTGAGCTGAACCAGCTACAGCGCGTTTACCTGCGTGGGCTGATCCAGCTGCAACGCCTTGCGTGGTGGGAGTCCCAGCTCGACCACCGTCCTCCTCGCGAGCAACAACTCCAGCGCAGCCGTCTCAGTGAGCTGGGCCAGCTAGGAGGACCTGTTGAGGGGGACCTTGGACGCTACCACCCCTCCCTGTGCGTGCCCGTACGGCGTCCGCGCCTTGCGAGTCCGCAGCCCCGGGGGCATGAACAACTCGGTTGCTTCCAGCAGGACCCTGTATCCCCATGGGAGTGGGGCTTATGTGTACGAATCTTGATTTCCATCTTCCCCAAGCTCATGAGCCCGTGGGGGGGGAGATGCCGATGGCGTTGTCAACACTTCCGAAGTACCAACAACATGTTGTTCGCCTCGTGGCGAACGGTTCTCGTGCACAAACCCGTCTCGGGAAGAGGAGGGAACATGAACCGCCAGGGCTCTGTCCGCGAGGGGCTTATGGCTGGCACCTATGGTTCAACTGCGCCAGTCGATCCATGGCTCATGCTTGGCAAGCCAGGGCATGCCATAGATCAGGTCGTACCGATCATCCATGTCTAAGCCAATGAACGGTTTGACCGAGTCGAAGTCGTCAAATTTCACGTTTAAGGGTAAGACAACTTGCGCGTCGACACAATGGAACCCGTCGCCAGGCGAGCAGATACATTAGTATTACCATGAGACGCTTCTAAACCACCAGCATGAAATGCACTGTTCCTAGCCATACTCACGGAGAGACACATCAGTGGTGTCTCTGGGACTTGCTCCTTAAGAGGAGGTGGAGAATGAGTCTCCTTTCTCAAAGAGGAGCGAGGTCTCCCAGCAGCGCGTCCCGCACCTACTGGGAGTCTCTGTTTTTCGGCTCTGCCGACTCCATGGTGTTGAATGTCGGCCGAGCCGAAGACTGCTTGCCGCGTGCGGTCCGCCATGGGTTAGTAGGGCAATTCCGACGGAAGTGTCTAGGCTGGTCGTAACCGAAACAGCGACCACTCGCACGCTGTCCACGCTGAGAGCGTGCCAACTCGGCAAGAGAAATCTCCAGGGGAGTGAAGCCGTCCTTCGTCTCGGCCGGTGGCGTATTTGCTTGTGCCGATCGCACGCAATGATCTTCCAACATGGCGTGTGTGCCGCCTCGTTGAACGTCTTCTGTTGACGTCGGAAGAGTTCTGTTCGCAGCGGACCCGGGTGGACCCCGTCCATGAAGATCGTCACCTTGAAGTCCTCAGAGAGGGGGGGGGGCGCTAGCCATAGCCGCTTCGAGACTTTGAAGCTCCATGATGTAGTCTTGTAACGAGAGCTTGCCTTTCTTGTACCGCAAGAAGCTGGAGCGGTGACGGTAGGCCACGTTGGCCAGGGGGAAGGTGGAACGCAACTCTTGTTCCATGAACGACCAGGAGGTGAAATACCCCGGCGACGCCGTCTCACGGGTCATAGCCCACGCGCATGCGCGCCCTCCCAAGTTGGACAGTGTGAACGCAACTTGAGCTATCGCGTCGTAGATCTGGCCGGCGCTCAGCGCAATCTCAATCTCCCGAACCCAGTAGACGAGACTGCCTGAGTCTTTGCCGTCGAACGCGGAAACGACATCTTGACGGGCTTCGTCATACTTGACCGCGTTCCCGACGGAGCCGAGGTCATGGTCGACGCTTGCGCAGCCCCTAGGGCCTCAGCCCGCATTGCTACAAGAGCGGCTTCGTGCGCAGCAGCGCTCACGTGGGCGATTAGCGACGACTCGTACTTGTCGAAGCGTTCCACGCGCGCCTTCTGCTGCTCTTCAGAGAGGTTGGGAAATCCAGCGAAGGCCGCCTTGCCCAGGAGTCTGACCATCTTCTCCAACGTCGCTCAATGGGCATCAGTGAGATGAGGAAAGTCCAGCCTGGTCAGCAGCCGACTCCCTGAGTCTTCCATACCCAGTGAGACCTTGATTGTAGCGAACCGCGCCGGTCGCGGGATTGACTACAAGTGCTACCAAGTGTGACGGGAGTCACACGCATCGTAGCGGTGAGGAAGCGTAACGCGCTAACCTGGGCAGACGCCGGGCGTCACTGCAACTCAGTATGTAAAAGGCCTAGCCTTCCCGGTCGCTATTGGTACCCGGTACCAATCGTCTTACATACTCCAAGGTTAGATCTTAACTGAGCTGTATTAATAACACTCCTTTTAAGATGTCTATCTGTTGCTTTCTATCTGTATACTAAATCCTTGTCTATCTGAAATGACTGGCTTGAGAGACCCCTAACCTCTTAAGTATGGGTAAACCTTCGATCAGGAATATGAGTACTTGAGGACGCTCCCTCCCGAATATTATATCCAGGGGTCTTGGTGTGTCACACACGGCTGGTGTGTAACACACCAGGGAAAACAATCAGTCACTGACTGTCCGATCTCTTTCTTCTGAGAAAGGGAGGGTCCGGTCAGCTTGGCCCCGTTACAGGGGCGCTGTAGCCACTTCATATATTTATCTTAACTTAAAATGATCTGTTAAAATATACAGCAAAGACAATTTGGTAGTGGGTAAGTGAAACGGGGGTACGGTAACCATTCCATACGTAAAACACTAACTTACACAATAATAGACACGACATACACACTAGACACGATAGACACATATCCACGGTAGCCACGACAGATACAATCGATAGGATTGACACGAAGGGCAGGGTAGACACGATAGCCACGATACACTCGATAACCACGATACACTCGATAGCCACGATGAACACGACAGACACGGTAGACAGGTAGACGGTAGATATGGTATACACGATACAAACGAGAGACACGATACACGGTGGACACAGCAGCCCATTGACTCGATTGACATGATAGGCACGATGGACACGGCATACACGATAGGCACGATACGATATACATGGTAGACACGATAGACAATAGGCACAATAGATACGATAGACGCCATTAACACGATATACACTGTAGACGGTTAAGTCACGATAGACGTGATAGACACCGTGTATACGTGCACGAAATATATAAATACTACAAAAACCCAACAACAGCCCACCGGAGCGAAGCGGAGGTGGGCTACCTAGTAGTGGAGCGAGCTGGAACAGCGAGCGGAACAGGTTGGGACCCACCGCCGCGAAGCGGCGGCGAACGTCTGTCTAGTCCTACACTACTAATTGACGGTGGTGTCCGTCAGTAACGCATTCGTGTGACGCTAATCAGTACATTTGATTGGTAAAAAACGGTTGGCAGCCGAGCGAAGCAAAGGCGGCCCTGATTTGCCAAAACAACTTTTTGCTGCTGAGGGCAGGGAAAGCGGCTCTGAATACGCTATGGGGGCCACATAAATTTATGTGATGAACATTAAAACGCACTTAACCTGAAAACATGGCAAACGTTGCTGCGCTGCCGTAAGGGCTGTTCGAGCAGTAGTGGTAGCTGAACATTAGCATTAATCGAGCTTCAGATATTTTACATAGTAGTGCGGCTGACATTGTTGTGGTTCACACAACAGACTGCCGAATGCAGCAAAGGCGGCGCGATTGGCTCTTGCACAGCCGAGCGACAGTGAGAGTGGCCCGGATTGACTGTTATAGTACTAGGTGCACCTCACAATAATAATGTGGACTACACAATCGTACTTTTGGAGGTGTTTCAACCCGCGTTCCTTATTTTGTGCGAGGTTGCAAGAGATGGTCGGGGTACCTCGCTGGCAGTACGGTATACAATATAAACAATATTGCATAGTACGTACCTGCGCGGGACTTCTGGGAACGTATAGGACGACTATGGACGCGAGCTCGTAGTATGCCATATTGTGTCTTAGGCGATGAAATGGGATCATGATCGAATAGTACGCCACGATGATAACTGTACGTACGACGCGACGGGTTAGGATAGAATATCTACCCGACAGTACGGCATTTTTTTAGTATTGGATGGTACTGGGATGTAGACGTAATCGATTGACCCGACGATTGTAGCGCGAGTGTACGAGGACTAATAGATAAACACATGGATGACACCACAACGACCCTACGCTTAGACGCGTATAATGGGATTGACTGGCACGACGAGTGTGACACAAGTATGTGCTTGCTAATAGTAAGACGGACGTTATTAGAGAATCGATTGCGATCGCGTGGAATGATACGATGCATGAAACATACGATGGTTTATAATATTAGACGGGTGAGGCGTGGGGACATGTCCACTCGGTTATGGCACTTACAGCATTCGTACGATTGCACAGCTGTTCGAGGATACAACTTGGTGCGAATGTTAGCGACACAATTGGAACGCATACGCTAAACACGATAGGCATGATGACATACAATGTCAGCTACCCGATATTAATCGATAGATGGAAGACTTAATAGCGGTTGTTAGCGTAGCACGCTGGATACTTCCGATATGTGACGCGTGGCCAGAACAATGGCATGGAATGAAATGATGGAAAAATACATCAGTGTGCTCGCGTAGCATGATAGTCATGGATATGTGCAAGGTGTACAAGTAGTATCTAGCACAACTACAATTATGACGATCGATAGGTTTACGTAAGGTGTATAAGGCCTAGTTCTAACCGCGCGCCATGGTGCCATGCCATGCCATAGGGCTAGGTCACACATTGTATGGCACGTCGGTCAGGACCAAACACATTCCGCGCCATGCCAGCGTATCAACAACACGATGACGTATCCTAACCCACAGTGGTAACTTGTGCTTCGGCTTCATGGCATGCTGAGTGCTGTTGAGATGGCATCATTGTAGCTACACCGGTAGATAGCGTTTATGCATGCAGGAGCTTCTGAAGCCGACTTCACTTGGATAGGAGAACGTTTGCGACACTGGCTTGTCGGTAGTAATATTTTTCTCGTGCTTAACTTCGTGCTCATCATTGCGTTGGTGGTTGCCAGCTCCTGTTACCGTAGTTCCACATCTGTGGCATAATGAATAAATGGTTGGTGCACGTACGGCAGCTACGGGCTGTACGTTTAGTCTCACTTCTCGATTTCTGCAGTGCGACCAAGAGCAAGATGGTCCTGAGGCCCAGCGCGATTGGCAAAAGCGCGCCACCCGGTGATCTGGCAGAAATTGCCGATGCAGACACACCAGTATCTGCGAACTGGACGGAAGACGGACAAAGCGATATGCACCACACGTAAGCGCTGGAATTGCCGTCATGGCACATGGCACCACCACTTGCCATGGCACATTCATGGCACATGGCACCACCACTTGCCATGGCACTTGAGCGTGCCAGTCATGGCACATTCATGGCACATGGCACCACCACTTGCCATGGCACTTGAGCGTGCCAGTCATGGCACATTCATGGCACTGATACCCTAGACCTCATGGGCGATTGACCAATAGGCTTTGACGTGGCATGGCATGGCACGAGTGGCACACGGTTAGAACTTGGCCTTAGGCCAAGTTCTAAAGCCCTATGCAAGCCAACTTTAGTTTTGGTATGAATAAGCGAGCAAAAATTGTATTGCAACTATTAATAACAACACACCAACAGAAGCCCCAGCCCTGTTGTGGAGCGATCTGGTTCAGCGAGCGGAACGGTTAGGGACCCACCGTGAATCCGGAGCGGCGGCACTCGGCTTATAATATCCAGTAGTCATCCAACCTTAAACCGCTAACGTTATCCCACAAATTTCCCTCTGCCTCTTGAGTGTTTTGGTAAATTGAAGGAGGAAACTTGAAAACCCTCGGCAAATGCCCACTGCAGTTCCTCCCACGAGAACGACCCTCTTCCATCAACTCCAGGACCCGTAAGCATCCACCCCGTGCTGCCTCCTCCATTATGTCCTTCCCGTGGAAGCCCCCCCCCCTCCCCCGATAAGCATCCCAACATCCGCAAGTCGGTGCACAGGATGGCCTGCGCGAGCGTGAGCCTGAACTCCCACTCGTAATAATGTTTTGTTTCTCTCTGAGAAGCAACTTGGGGACGGTGCTGAGATATCTCGCAAGTCTTGCAGCCACACGAAGTCCAGCAGCGCAGAGGACCAGCGTGCACCAAAAAGCCTCTAGACAATGTTCCCGATGCGGCGTTGGCAAGCGAATGCAGTGCGGGCACCACACTTCTGAAGTCTGCATGCCTTTCAGGTTCGCAATTTCCGTTTGTGTTGCTTTGAAGTTGGTTGGATTCGCAGCTTCGCGCACAGACGAGTTCAACTTGGTGATTGATGATGCAGCACTTGACAAGCGTCGCCGACCAAGACAGATCGGCAAAAGGCAAATAACGCTGCAGCTACCTCGAGCCGTGTTCATCGCTAGCACATCGCCAACTAGTTGCCCTTTCAGCTAGATCACTCAACCACTCAACGGCTATTCAGTCGTACTCCACTCTTCTCCATTCCAGTTCAACTGATCAAACGTCTGGCCCACGTTGCAGCCCTCTCGCAGCAGCTCCGCCCACAACCAGGCAGCCTATTTCTACCACATATTCAGTGGACGCGGAGGCGACATGGGGCGCGGCGAGTACTACCGCAACAAGTACGGCGGAGGCCGCGGCGGCGGACGAGGTGGCCGAGGCCGCGGCCGGGCGGACGGCGGAGGCTACGACCGAGGCCTCTACAACGAGCGCGCGCGGACACCGCTGGCCGCGGCCTCGTGGGACCAACTGGGCCGCGTGCTGCAGGAGCTGCACAACCGCAACTACGGCGCGTACCACGAGCTGGAGCGCGTGTTCGAGCACGAGGCCCGTGGCGTCGGCTTCACGCTCGAGTTCGACCACATCCAGGGCGACCCGTACGCGAGTCCGTCGCGCGCGCACGTGACGGTCTCCACTACGTCGGCCGCGTTCCCGGCCGAGATGCACGGCGACAAGACGCGCAATGTGGCGCTCTGCGATTACCTGACGCGCACCTTCGCGGCCAGCGCGCGTCGCTGCGGGGCCGACGCTAAGACCGTGAGCAGCTCGTGGCAGGGGGCCAAGGGTGGAGATATCTCCATTGACGCCCCGGGTCAGCACGTGATCGAGCGCTCGAGCGTCAACGTGCTGGCCAACGGAGACGTCGAGGTCCGGTTCAATATCAACCTGCCGGCTAAAGGCCGCAGTATCTGCGGGGACTGGGCCTACACCATTTTGGTGGAGACGCTGCCGAAGCTGGTGGAGCAGTCGTTGATGATCAAGAGCTTGGACGCGGACCACTTGTGGCAGCACTTGCACTCGGTGGAGGACCAGGAGACGCTGAGAGGAATGTTGAAGGACGCTGGACTTGTGGGCTTCGTTCGCGACGGAGCGGTGCTGCCGCGTCAGTCGGGGGCATCAGATCTGCCGCTGAACAGTGGCAAAGCGATTCCGTTCAAGTCGCCGAAGTCACTGAGCAAGAAGTTCACACTGCCCAACTGCGGAGTTGTCACGGGAATGGGCATCCCGCAGGGCGTCACGCTGTTTGTGGGTGGAGGCTTTCATGGCAAGAGCACGGTGTTGAAGGCTCTTGAGGTCGGCGTGTACAACCACGTCCCGTCCGATGGACGTGAGTTTGTGGTAATGGACCCGAACGCGGCCAAGATTCGCTCGGAGGACTCGCGTAGTGTTGTCTGCACTGACATCAGTGCGTTTATCGACAACTTGCCTTTCAAGCAGGACACGACTCGCTTCTCGACGGCGGATGCCTCTGGAAGTACGTCGCAGGCTGCCAATATCGTCGAAGCACTCGAGGTCGGAGCTACAACGCTGCTCATCGACGAAGACACGTGTGCTACCAACTTCATGATCCGCGACTGGAAGATGCAGCAACTCGTGGCGAAGGCCAAGGAGCCAATAACGCCTTTTATTTCGAAGGTGCGTGCGCTCTACAACCACTGCGGGGTATCATCGGTGCTAGTCATCGGTGGAGCTGGCGACTACTTTTCTGTCGCCGATCATGTGATCATGATGGACTCGTACGAGCCGCGTGACGTGACGGTGGAGGCCAGGAAAATCGCCTGCGAGCACGGCGAGATCCGCCAGGACGCAGAGTTCGGCGGTTTCAAATCGCGCATTCCACTCAACCGCGGTTTTGAGGTCAACGGCAGGGTTGTCTCGCGCGGTCTTGGGAAAATTCAATACGGCGAGGTATGTTGGTATCTCGTACTGGTATGGAATGTTATTCATTTGTGGGTGTTTGTGTGTCTTGCAGGTGGACTTGGACTTGAGTGCCGTAGAACAGCTCGTGGAACCCAGTCAAGTACGCACCATTGCTGACGCTATTCAGAAGGCGCGCTCCTATATGGATGGCAATCGGACCCTTGCGGTATGCTAGCAAATGCTATTTGCTAATCAAGATGCTCATGCACTCGTCCTATTACGTCGTTCCATGTGATGACTGGGTTTAGGAAGTTTTGGCCAAGCTCGAGTGTGAAATGGACCGCACGGCCTCGCTCGACGTGGTTGGCTTTCACAAGAAGTCTGGATTTTACACCCGACCCCGCAAGCTCGAGGTAATTGTTGCAATCACCGTCGTCCGTGTAATCCAGCAGTCTGATATGCTTTGAATTGTTTTTCTTTCTACATAGTTAGCGGCAGCTATCAATCGCTTGCGAACTGCAACGATGACTCAGTAAAACCTTACTACGTGTATCGGACTTGCCGGAGGAAACTCGAAGTTTGAGCTTGTGTATCAGCATTCTGCCTTGCACACTTAACGGGCAGCGGCGTGAAGAACAGCAGTCAGAATGGAGCAATCATGTCGTTTTTGCGAAAACTATCCAAAGGTTACTCATGCGAGTGTCTCCACCGGTATCCGATGCCTTAATCAGACTTTAAGTCCTGAAATTTTAAGGCAAGTCTGCCTCCCACCGAGAGGAACTCACGCCGAGTTTTAACTCAGGCTGGTGGATGCTGAACGAGTACACCACATCTACGTGAACTACCACACCAAAGAAATTATGGCGAGACCCCTGGACGCCAGCAGCCTCTTGTCATATACAACAAGTGTCTCTCTACGTGTTTTATTTAATAAAACACGTAGAGCAAATATCCGTGGCATCGGTACCGTATTTTTTTATTTTTTTAATAGAGCTTGTGATTCAAGGTAAGCGTCATTCAAAACCATGTGGTTAAAACCACTACTTCGCTGAATTAATTTTACTTTACAAGCTACTACTGGATCATGGCGATTTAAGACCTGGGACAGGGCGGCCTACCTCCTCAAACTCTAACCCCAATCATCTAGCTCCACCTATTCTCAAACTTTCCTGGGGAGCTACTTCTATCGACAATTAACGCCGGATTCTTAAGCATGTAGGGGTCGATGGAATCGTACATTCATGGCGCAGGGGGGGGGGGGCTGCTTGTGAGGTGAACTTTCGATATTTGACCAAAAACAGCCGTAATTATGTCGCAGCATTACATGTACAACGATCAGATCACTCACCATTGTAATTACAGTTTTAGGCCGTCATTTTTTAGACTACATGTAAAATTTTACAGAATATTAGTGGGATGGGACATCAATTTTGAGACGGAGTAGTACAGTGTATCGTTAAGGAGGTGCTCTGTCCTGGACAGAAATAAACAGTTATTCAACTCAATCCTTTATATTGCGTAGTACTACCGGTAGTATTAAATAGCTACTGCACGATGACACAACCTTAGCGTTTCATTTACAATGCCTTGCCTGTGGCCCTCGGCTATTTTATGCAATGCAACCCAATGCAGCACGATGAAAAACGAGATGCACGTAGAGAAAATACTACCTCCGTGTGGAAAATAATGCACATATCCAATACTATTGCAGTCTATCCAGAAGCGATACCCGTCATATCCGATCGCGTTTGATCTTTTTGAATCTCCCCCCTCACTCCAGAAGAAAACTAGTCCTGCTCAAGACGAACGGCACCTACGAAGAACGCTAAGCTGTATGGGAATCACTGTTCCATCGTAGTAATCGAGGAGTGATCAAGCCTGGTGACATTGTCAAAACCGCAGCCTACTTTCACCTCTCTCGCTTCACTGTTGCACGCGTTTGGTAGAGAGGCATCCGCTCGATGGGCAATCAAGTTGCTGCCATTGTGAAGTCAAGCAAAAATGCTCGGGGTAGGAGAAACTGGATCGTGCGGCGCTGTGCAGGCGCATTACTGAAGTTCCTTTAAGCGACCGCGAAAACAGCCTCCAGTATCCAGTCTCTTCAGTCTCGTACGGTGCCGCGCAAAACGGAGGAGCTCATCAACGAAGTAAGGCATGCGTTTGACAGCACGACAGTGGGTACTCTCTACAAAACGTTTCGGACGTTGCAGCTCGTAATGCGGCAAATTATGAGCTGTGGTGGACGCAACGACTTCCGCCTAGGCCAAAGGTACAAGGACAAATTACTCGCTGCCGGTATACTTTACGATGTGATACCGTATGATGCCCAGACATGCATTGACGCTCACCTGGGGATTGCCACGCTGTCAGCACTGTCAGCAATCCCTACTCTACCTACTCCAAAACTTGCTACCCATCACTCTACTCCCGGGCAGCAAGCAGCACACTACATCGCCGATGCTGTCTCTGTCTGCAACGCCACCTTCTGACCTCGATCCTTTCCTTTACTACCTGGACCTCTGCATATCTTATAACCGCCGAAAACAACGAGGCGGAGCGCTGCCATTTTTTTTTCAAAAGGTGCATTATTTTCATTACGGAGGTAGTAGCCGCTTAGACGGCAAATAAGTGCTACTATGAATTAGAGTTGGTGGTAGCGGTTTGAGATGGTCAAACCTTTGGATAAAGCTCGCAGCACGCTAAGTGTCGCCTCGGGCGCGTTTTGGCCCTGCGCAACTTTGACGCCGCCGACGAGGTCCACTTCCGAGGTGATGCGAGTGAGGGCTTGCTCACCGGCCTCGAACTCGAACTGCTGGAGGAAAGGACTCGTGATCGCGCCGTACCCATGGGTGCCTGCTTCCTGATAATTAGCATCGTAGCGTACGTCGAGCTCAAGCTGGCCTGTGATCTTGATGATCACGTGCTCGCCGGCCTCAATGCGCTCGCACGAATCGATAGAGAGCTCGAAGACCCGGAACTGACTGCGGTACCACAACCAGTGGAGCTTTAGTGACTCAACCGAGTCGAACTCTTCCCGCTGTAGATCCAGAAAGCACTGCAGCGCTGGGGAGCTGCCGTCCGCGAAGCGGAAGTTGCGCACGTCGTCTTTACATTGCTGGGCGTCGACGCCCAAGGCGTAGTAGAAGTCGCCGATGGACTTGATAAGGTTATGCTGCGCGCCCTGCAGCGCGGCGTTACGGCGTACCTCCAGCTGTTTGATGCCCTGCTCCAGGGCGAGGATTTCGCCCGCCAACCTCTGCTCGTGCTGGCGCTTGCGCTTCCTGTAGTTGGCTTGGTTGATGCGGCACTGCTCTTTCCGGCGCGCCTTCTTCCAGTCCTCGGTGGTCTCGGCGGAGGAGCTGGTGAGAGTCGAGCGCGACGCGCTCCTGTGCAGCTGCGCGCTTGGAAGTGGGGGTGACGCGTAACCCGTTTCCTCACGCGCGATGGCGAGCGCCGCGGCCTGGTCGGGCGTGAGCTTGGCACGCCACGTGGGCTCACCGTCATCTCCCCGCACGCACAGCCGCTTGCTAAGTGTCGGAAACTGCCCCACGGCCAGAAAACTCGAGGTGCCGCGGAACTGCAAGGGTACGGACATCATGGCTGTACTGAGGTTGTAGTCGACTGACTATGAGTGAGCAATTTCGAGAATGGCGGTGGTTACCGCTCAGTCGCTGGGATTTTTGTGTCATCTACACGTTGTTAGACAAACAAACAAGAGTCATCTGTGGTTGAAATGTTTGGCTGATGAACTTTAGGATTTGAAATTAGGGCTCGGCCGTTTATGCGGGGAGTTGTCCTCATAATCACCCGGAGGGGTTTACGGTCAACTTGATGAGGAGATTTCCAAGCGGGGAGAGGGTGAGAGAGATGCATGTAGATGATGCAGGGAGCAGACCCGGGGCGGGGGGGGGGGCGGCAGCAAACACGTTCTGCACTAAGCGCGGTGGTTATTAATACATGTGCACATTAGTGTGTTCTGCTCAAGTTAAGTGGCTGGACCGTGCTCATATCGCAATTAGGCCCGCCCTCTGCACTCCACAGTTGAGGTGGTCCTAGCCGACGACTGGCACCGTCTCCGAGACGGTCTCGTGCTTAGTGCGGCCTGTGGTCCCCACGATCGTGACACACCCAGTACTGCAACCAGCATTGTCGACGCTACTAGCACGACAGCACAACTGAACACCTAACAGAACACCTATTAATAGCAGTGCTTGGTGTTCAGTTGTGCTGTCGTGCATGACATGCGACGTGTCAAGGAATAATGGACCGTCAACCGACCCACGTGGAATTTCGCACAGAAAGTTTTGTATGGTTTTGCAAAACTGCAGCGCTTTGCTCGCACTATTATATTTCCTCGCCCATTTGGTGTCACCAAGGCATTGATGCAGGCGCTGGCTCAAGAAGCCACCGAATTTCTGAATTATCAGTGTGAAATACCCGGCCACCTGGCTCGAGAACGCAAGTTCTCGTGGGCCAAGCGAAATAGAATGTGGCTTGTGTAACTTCCGGTATCGCGGCAACTCTGCGGTGGTACATTAGTAGATGAGATGGACCCACATGCAACCTGAGGTTGAACCTCGACCGATGCTGAACGTGGTCAGGACAGGCCCCGTTACGTTCATCACATTGTACTATCCGTCAAATGCATGGATGGGCGGCTCTGCGCTGGTTTACAAATGTTACGAGGACGTCGAGAAACTCGGTGGTCCAGTGGTCTGGGCTCTACGCAAAATTTTCAGTGCTCAATTGAGCGACCAATCGATCCACTGCCAAAACGCATACGATGTGCAATATGAGGGGGGTTCCTTTGGTACTTAGACCACTGGACCACCAGGAGCCCTGTACGTAGTAGACAGTTGACAATGGCAAGACAACAAGGCTTGTGACAAATCAGACAAGTCAGACAGAACAATGTGTTCAATGTTCTGTCCACCTCCTTAATGAGATACTGTACAGTACTATTTGATTTAATACCAATGGTGAGTAATCTGCTCTTTGTAATACTGTATTGAGACACAATTACGGCTGTTTTTGGGCAAACATCGAAAGCTCAGCTCACAAGCGGTCCCCCCCCTCCGGCTGAAGTTCACTCTGACAAGGCGAAGAGGGTTGAATGTGCTGTCTCTGCGCTATGTATGTACGATTCCATCGACCCCTAAACGCTAAAGAATGCGGCGTTATTGTCACTTTCCACCAAATTTCCGATTCGACTCTCACCTTGAAATCGAAATCAAATCACTGACGCCCATTGGCCCAAATTGACTTCAAGGTTCAATGACCTCAATCCGCAGTGCGGAATTCGCGCGCATTGGGGCGGTCGCAAAATGGAGGCGACGACACTGCTGCATGCGCACGTCAACATCGTATAGCATTGCTTGTTCGCGCACATTGAGGTTAAATGCTCACGAAAACTACTTGATTATGTCTTCAACCATTCCGAGAACACGATCGGTAACTGGCTCAAGATGGACAACGAGCATGGGGAGTTTTTTCGCGCTAAGACCACCAGCAAGTAGAAATACAGAAACGACCAACGTGTATGGTTATTTAACTACTTTTAGCAGCCCCCTCTTACCTACAGCTCGTAAAAATACCCCCGAGGGGATCAGTCGCTCAGGAGTGAGCGCCACTGCCAAGCAACAAGCGGTTGCGGGCGCGGGAAGGAAGTGGCAAGGACTTGCAGCGCAAACGGAGATACGACAGGGAGGCATGAGTGGTCATGACCACCTGACACAGGGCCACCATCGGACGAAGAGCAGACTGTTGACACGCGCGAAGCGCGGGCAGGAGTCGGCGAAGCTGGTGAGCGGACCATCGGGCAGGAGGTGGCGGAAACGACCGGTCGCCGTAATGTAACGGACGAGATGGAATATACGAAGGATACAGTCACATCGACTGGAAAGGCTGGCGAGGAATCTCCAGGGAGTGCGAACCTGCCGACTTCGAGAGACAAACTCAAAGCACAAGCACCCAAGAAAGCGGTGGTCACCGAGGAGCACGCAAAACGCTCACGCATGCTCGAAGGTATTTGGAATCCCGTCCACGTGAAAATGTTACTCAACACCCTCACGACCAATTGGGAGGGAACTCCAGATGTGCACATGAATCCGGACCATATGACGATGCGAAAGGAGGCATTAGCTCCTGCAAATGTCAGTTGTGAGGAAAGCATTCGCAGCAGAACAGCACGTGAAAATGCGATTATGAAGGCGTACATGGCAGGAGATCTGGAGCTACCACATCCGCCCACCTTTCGCAAGGAGGTAATGATTAGCGCCCACAGGGCATTGATGGAATATATGCAAGAGAAGTACATGAATTCGACGCTCACGGCGGTGGTGCCTGCTACAGTCCGAGTGGGAGCTAACGCCCCGCATGAAGACCTGGACAAGGAGCTTTTTGTGGCAAACACTGACAAGAGCACTGGACACAGCAGGATGAGAGTGCTACAACGTGACGTAAAACGACTGAGCTTCGATGGACGTCACACACTACTATTTGTATTCTACTCCAAGAGTGCCGCAGCAAGATGGAACCAGAAGGTACTCCGGTACCATAAAGCAGTTATAGTGCTTCTAAATACTCACAGTCGTCCAGAAGATGAAGGATGAAAAAAAAACGATGATCACGCTACAGCATTTCCAAAAGTTCTTGCGCCGACCTTGTGCGCGTTGTCTTAATGCACGGCATGAGGCAAAGCGCTGTACGATGAAGGCGGATAGGGTGGAAGAAGCACGAGCACGGGTCACACGGATACACAGAGGGTCGGTAGTGAATCAGCCTGCTGCAGCAAGCATGAATCCACAAGTATCTTCACTGGACGAGTTAATTCACGTGCTCGCGGGCCATGCCCAGCCGCCAGCAGAACCAGCTAGCCTTTTGCCAATGGAACTGACGACTTCAGGGCAGTCTACCTCCAGCAGTATCGAGGCCAACCGCGAAGGATCTGATCACTATGAGATGCAGCAATTGCAACACGCTCCGGATGCAGAAGGATTTGTAACCAACCAAAAAAAGCACAGCAAAAAACAAGGCGGCAAGCCGCAGGTTCCCACCACAGCGGAGATTAACAAGACACCAAAGACCAACGACCTCAGTGACCAGCTAAAAGAGAAGTCTGATGCCACAACAGGAACTCTGCCATCCAAGCGCAAACAGAAACAGAAGAAACAAGCCGCCTTGAAAGAAAATACACCGGGAGAGGAGAGCAAGGAGCGCAATCCAACCCTTACAAAGGATGGAGGGCGTGCTAGACCCAGCACCACAACGGAGCGGTTTGTCAAATTCCAACGAGCTGAGGCGATGGGTTAATTCAGTGTCCTTGCGGACTCGGACAGTAAAGAAGACGAAGAGACCTTCATGGACGTAGATGAAGGCAAACAGGAGTTTGATGCAGCAACAGAAGAAAAAGACCGAGAGGAGGCGCCGTATGCGTATGATGGAGATAGCGCCGCAGACGAAAGTGCGGCTGTGCAGGGTCGGATTAGTAACATCGAGATGATTGCCGACCAGACAGATGTTAATCACCGGATAGTGAAAGCAGCAATTAATCCTGATGTGGATGACGAGGAAATGACTGCAGTACCAAATCAACCCGGACGACCCAAGCCACTCAAATCCGGACGAAAGAAAATACAGCACTCCCAAACCCGCGGACTCCAAGATGGCGCACTAAAAAGTAAGCAGAGCAGCATGACTAACTGTATCCAGAAAGGAGCCCGAGACTGGACAAACGGCATCAAATTGATAAAAACCAAGGTACAGAAGATGGTTAAAGCGCTACATGCAGATACCTATCGAGACATGGTTGCCGCGTCTCCCGACTCCCAAGAAAGCGTAGATCCGTATCAGGGCCAAGATTACATCATTGGTGAAACAAAGAGGGGAACAGCTGATGAAGACCGGGATTTACCTGTCCAACTTGGACAGTGGCTGCATAGTTTTGATGGAGAGGAGGTTTCTGTCAGAGCGAATGGACGGCGTGCATTCTTAGCGCTGTATGCGTCGATGACGAGCCAGGAAGCACCGGCGCTGAATCACACCAGTGGACTGTTTCGTTCCGCCACGCAGCTGAATAAGGACATGTATTCCCTAATGATGTACAATTTACGGGTAGATGTGGAGCTGGGACTTGTGAAGGAATGTGCCACTGCAGCGGGGCTGCCGTAGCGTACGTCAGAGGAAGACGTAGACTCACCGAGTCTGAGTACGAGTCCGTACGATCCCTATCTACGGACTCCTAGAGTCTAAAGCCTTAACGCCAAGGCAACTAGACGCTACGTGTCTTTTTCCAAACTGATTTATTTATTGCTTAAGTACGGCAATGCCGCACGACGCGAACCTATGTAGTTTTACTATCTACCATAGTAAA
>BSXT01000995.1:0-18456 GCA_030267785.1 Phytophthora fragariaefolia | reverse complement strand
ACACTCACCATGAGTGGCTTGGGCTTGGGCCCGTTCGTCGACGTAGTCGTGGGCGTCGCAGACGCCGTGACCGCCGTCATTCTCTGTTGGAGATGCTCCAACAGAGCATTCTCATAACTAGAGAATACCTCCAGGCGCGCGTTGACCGCGTCCGGTCCTTGCGAGGCAAGGTGGGAAACGCCCTCCGGGCCCACCAAAGACATAAGCTTTTTAAGCGCGTCTTGTTGGCTCGGGGGCAGATGAGCAAATTGCTCCATCCTCACAGAGGGTCAGTCTCTCAGACTCAGGTGTCGGATTGACTACGAGTGCTACCAAGTGCAGCGGGGCTGCCGTAGCGTGCGTCAGAGGAAGACGTAGACTCACCGAGTCTGAGTACGAGTCCGTACGATCCCTATCTACGGACACCTAGAGTCTAAAGCCTTAACGCCAAGGCAACTAGACGCTAGGTGTCTTTTTCCAAACTGATTTTATTAATTGCCTTAAGTACGGCAAGGCCGTACGGTGCAAACATATGCAACTCACTATCTAGCATAGTGACTCTTAATAAAATGCATGCTGACTGGCTCACGAGCCACCTACTGTTTCTTTGTTATCTTTTTGGATCCGGTACTGATATTTGGTTAATATCAAGTACTGATCTTGTTAATATGTGTCATACACACTTGGTGTACGTTCACCCAAGGTGTGTATGCCACACTTGTGTAACCCCGTTACAGTGCGGGCTTCGTTATCCCATTGCAATTGCTTTCCGACAACGAGCAGCGCTGCGGGGACTACGGACGCATGCTACGCAAGTGGTGGGTTGCCGCCTAGGCCACATTCTACGCGCCCCCCCCCCGACCTTGGCCTCAACCCGGCGCGCCCCATCACGAACTACGCCCAAGGACGCTGCTGTATCGAGTCGGAGCCGTGCCGGCGAAGTACGGAGGACCGTCCTGCTCGTCGCCAGGTTCCTAATGTCCCTGGTGTTCTTCGTGCCGTGGTAGCCTACGAATTTGTGGAGTTTGTGCTGTTGAGCGAGGCCGGCGTGGCTTTCGCCCTCTCTGATGATGAACCTGGTTAATTGCTACTTCGAATGGACTACGCTGGGTGTGGCTGCGTCGGTGGCCTTCGTCACTATCGGCATCGCATGTCTCGTGTGGAGGCAAGAGCCAAGCCGACCGAGAACGCTTCACGGCTACGGCCATCATCATCGAAGAACTGAAGGAGGTAAGCGAGCATGACGCTGACACCTTGTGCACCGAGACAGAAGATTTGAAGCGTCTACGCGGTGTCGACTACGAGGTCCCACCCCGGTATTATGACGCACATGCTGATGCCCCCGTAGTCATTGACAAAGGTCTCTCCAGAGCTGCTGCCATTTCGGTCGAGCTGCGTGCTGGTGATTAACGCGAGCTCACCTCCGCCACGAGTTCGCTAAGCACCCGGACGTTCGCCGAGGACGGCGAACTCGCAGTCTGGGAGGATGTCCGTACCCGGGTATGACAGGGGCGTGCCAAGGGACAGGGTGCTGGGCTCGTGCAGCGTGCCCGCTGGGGCAGCGATCGATACTTTCGATTGTCGCACTGAAGCACCGTTCCGAGCCGACGACTCATCAATTTGAAGGCGCGAGGCGTCCTCCTGAGTGGTACTTGCCGTGGTCATAGGCAGCTTCGGGGTACCTCGAGGGTGGATGTCAAGTGCGTGTTTGATATTGTGTGCTGAGTCCAAAGGAGGGCTGTCACGTCGAGGTCCAGAGGACGTGATGGTGGAACTTCACGACGCTCGGGCAGATCTGTAAGGTAGCTTTCTGTGTGTGCTAGTTCGTCGTGAGCTTTCCCTGCCGATAACAAACCTAACAAAGAGAACTTTTGTATTTTAACGAGCTTTACACCACTCTCCAACCTTCATACGAGCTTCAACCCCGCACTACCGTTTCTCGACAACCGTTTCGGAAGGGCCCCAGCGTACTCGGCCCCCTGGCAGGAGGAGGCGCGCGACAAACCGCACTAGAATCGGCCGCGAACTCATATCATGGTATAGTTTTAAAAAAATGTCCAAACTTTTTGTAACTGAGTACTAGCTTAGAACCATCAATTTTGTTAGCTCGGCCGCAGTTTGCGCACTTTGAGAAAATAGTTTCTTAAAGCGTATAGATATCGTTTGGGAAAATTACTTGTGGGTTCGTGCTTTTCAAAATTGTGACAACCGAGTTAATAGCAGTACTATATTGCAGCTATATACAGTGTAAAAAATATAAACTGTTACACGTGTATAACAATAAATAATAATATTTTACTCAATTATTGATTGATCAAGGTTTGCTGCATTCTCTTCAATAATGGACGGCTATCTGAAATACACCAATGATGTATTTTTGCAGCGCGAGATCGTCGACGAGCACGTTGTTTTGAAGTTGCTAGCTACATCAGTTCTATGTTAATATTGTGTCAAACTGCAGGTACATGTATCACATCGTGCATTTCATTACACCGACCTCCAACATTGTGATAAGCAAGGACAAGCTGATTCTATCCCCCTTCATCCAGCGGTGCATCCCATGCACTCGAAAACGTGATTTTCCTAAACACGAACCGGGTTTTCTGGAATGTGTACACGATATGCATGGTGCCGCGCGGTTGAGGTAGGCACCAGTAATTTATGGGTGTTCTAGTGAAGTCAAGGGGAAATCCCCCTGGGGATCATTTGCACTCCAATTTTGCGCTAATCGCCACTCGTCTCAACTGTGACATGGTTTATACTGGCGGTACTGTACACTCCTCTCCGTGACACCGCGCGCTGCTCGCAATGGATTGGCAAGTTTCGCGTGACGGCAAGCCCCCCGCTTACTGCACGCCTTAATTTCTGCGTGATGTACTAACCGCTAGTCGAGCGCACCGGGATTTGCTAGGAAGGCCGCTGTGTATGAGTGTGTCCGTTAACAGAGCCTCTGGTTAAGGGACTGATCCCTTCACCCGTGTGAGCGGCAGGAATCTCGCAGTCGCGAGGGCACTGCCCTCTCATTTCGCAATTCCCGCCAATCCGTCATGGCGCAGCCTCACATGACGGACCGCTTCTCCGTCGAGAGCCTCCCAAAACCCAAAGCCAACGACACGATCTCTCACCCAAGCTATGCCGAGCTCAAATCTCCTCTCGACCCGACTCAGCTAGAAGATGGCAGCCTTCGCCCGACCAACGGCTCCGTGTCAGCATATAGCTAGAAGAATCTTGGCATGCTGACACACATAGCGGCTGTCGGAATCGTTTATGGGGCCGTCAGTGGTGTCATCTACTCGGTGCTCAACAACTACCTGCACATGTCGACGACTCTGGTTGCAACAGCAACGGCACTGGTGACCTTCCCACGGGCACTTCGACTGTTCACCGGTATGCTGACAGATACTTGCCCAATCTTCGGCTACCGTCGGCGTCCGTACATGATCATCGGCTGGTCACTGTCATTCATCTCTTGCCTTCTCATGGCTGCCCTACCTCTCGGCGAGCCTTACTACACCGATCCATCGCTGTCCAACATCGCCACGGTTGACATGACGCCGGAACAGCTTGCAACGCTCAACACAGATGCGCCAAACCGCGGTATCAAGTTGATCATCCTCATGATGCTTGCGAATTTCGGTACGGTGATGGCGTACAGCGGCTTCAACGGTGCGTTGATGGACGTCTCACAGCGGGAGCCTGAGGCTACGCGTGGCACCGCAATGGGCGACGTCATAGTCGTTCATTACATCGTCATGGTCATCTCCTCCTTCAGGACTGGTAACGGGCTGAATGGTGAGGACTGGTGGCACCTTCTCATGGACGATGGGCTTCAACGCCATCATGTGGGTGTGCGCCGCAATGTCATTCCTCACTATCCCTTTCTCGTGGTACTGCATCCAAGAGGTGAAGGGCGAGCGCGCCGAGATGCAGATCCTGCCATTCTTGTACAACCTCTTCCAGGAGCGAGTGATCTATCGCTATGCGGCCTATCGCTTCTTCTACACAGTGTTTTCGACCATCACCGTGACTGCGTCCAGCGTGATTCAAAGTGATTGGGCTCATGTCGAGCCGCTCAACTCTGGCATCGCGAGCATTCTCACGGCCTCTTTGACGATCAGTGGCACGTACTTGGTTAAGACGCGCGGCCTCCACTGGAACTGGCGGTACATTATCATCGTGTGCGAAATCTGCGTCGTATTCATCGATGCTATCCCGACCCTACTCATAATTTGGGACGTCTACCGTAGTCAATGGTTCTGGCTTGGTGTTCCCCTTGTGGCCGAAGTGCCGTATGCTGCTGGTGACTATGTAGCGCAGCTCTTCATGATCGAGATCAAAAGGGGTTTGAGGCTATTTTACTGGCAAGATGAAATGATACACCAAGTTTTGCGCGGCCGTAAATCTGGTTCTACTCAGCCGATTTTAGTAAATGGCGCACCATCGGAAAGGACCGTGTCTCCTCTGTTAAGTGCATGTTTTCTTTGTTTTCTACGTGCTCTTGTTCCAATGCTATACTTTAGCGATAAATTTTTCTCGCTGGGAAAAGTCAAAATATCGAGGCTATGCACTCCCCAGCTGTTGTACAGAGCTGTGGAGCAGTGTTGGAAAAGCCTGGTTTTTGGGATTTTAGGGTGTTTGCCAAGAACCATGGTTATAACCAGTAAAACCAACCAAGAACCAGCGTAAAACCTGAAGAACCATGGTTCTTTGGTTTTACGACAGAGAGCCGGATCAGCTAGTAAGATCGCTTACCAGTGTTGGCTCCGCCCGCCTTTACCGCCTATTAAAAAGGCGCCTAAATGAGTTTGGGCGGCACGTTTAGGCGATTGGGCGACCCAGTCGCCTTTTCAAAAGGCGCCTTTATGCACTTACTTAGTATTTGACTACTATACATTGGCCCACTCAACGTAAAAACTTACTTGTAAAAGACCGCCCCCCCCCTCGGGAGGAATCTTCCCAGACTCATCAGTGCCTGGAAGCCCGCGCACGCCAAAGCTCCACCCAACAACCTTATCATTCCTTCCGGAGCCCTCGCGCGTGTCCTTGTCGATCTTGCTGCTATCGTCTGGGGCCTTGTCGTTCGCGCGCTGGTTCTGGAGTTTCTCGTTCGCTGAGACTTGGAGTCGTTCTGTGGCCGTCGCTCGTGTACGTGTCGTTCTCGCTGCTGCTGTCCGGGGCCTTGACGTTCTCGCTGCTGCTGTCCGAGGCCGGGTCGTTCTCGCTGCTGTCGTCCGAGACCGGGTCGTCCTCGCTGCTGCTGTCCGGGTCCGCGTCGATCTCGCTGCTGCTGTTCGTGGCCGGGTCGCTCTCGCTGCTGCTGTCCGGCGCCTTGACGTTCTCGCTGCTGCTGTGCGGGGCCGGGTCGTTCTCGCTGCTGTCGTCCGAGGCCGGGTCGCTCTCGCTGCTGCTGTCCGGCGCCTTGACGTTCTCGCTGCTGCTGTGCGGGGCCTTGTCGTTTGCGCGCTGGGTGTGGAATTCTCAGCCTAACCGCGCCGGCATGGGACGACCTCATGTAGAGGAGCGTGACCATTTCACGCTGCAGCGTGAAGTCCCGAAGAGTAAGGGTGGTTACTCGCACTACACGTGCAATCATTGCCCGCGAGCCTTCGACAAGGACCCGGACATAGACCCTCCCGAATTAATACTCGGTCGGTCGTACAATTACATTGGTCACTTGCGAAAGTGCGATGCATATCAGGCTGCGACTGGGGCAGCTCGGGAATCCAGTGAAGGGAGTGATTCAAGCTCTCGATCAGTTCGCGGGCAAAAGCGACCGGTTGCTGCTCGCTTGGTGTTTGGCAAGGCATCCCCACGACGAAGCAGATCAAAGAGGACGTCTCCGCAATCGAAGATACATCGACGTTTCACAAAGCTACAAAAGGTCGAGTTAGAGCGCCTTATTGTAGAATTTTAAGCTGGAAACGTTTTACCCGATATGTTTATTGAGCGAGCATGTACCTTAGCCCTTTTGGAGTATCTATGCCCTGGAATCACGGCGTACCTTCCGTCGCGGAAAGTATTAGGCGGGCGGATTGCGAAGCGCCATGCCGCTCACTGCCGAGAAATGCAGACGCAAAATTTGAAGAACATGCAGATAACAACTGGAGGGTTTGTAAATTTTTTATCAGATGTGTGGCAAAATATATCGCGTGAGCATTTGTTGGGCTGCCAGCTGCTGTTGTTTGGAAGGTCGTTGACGTATCGGTTACCGAAAGCTGGCTCACGTCATGATGGTTTGGCAATTGCTCAAGAGATTGAGGCTATTCTTAAGCGAGCTATAAGTGAAGGGTGGAATATTGGAGCAGTCGTAACAGACAACGCTGGTCAGTGTGGAAGGGCACGACGTATTTTGGCATTAAGGTGGCCAAAGGTCACTTTTCTGTTTTGTTTTGCACATTGTATTAATAACATTGTCAAAGCAGTATTAAAGTCTACTTTTGCTACCGTAGCTAAGCAGGCAACTGCTGCTGTGAAACAGCTGAATGCATCGTCATCAAAATGGCTTGTACGTGCACAAATCAATATGCGACAGTGCTACGGAAAACGCTTAGCTCTCTTTACGTTATGCGAGACTCGCTGGAATAGTATGCAGAGCTGTTTTGCTTCTCTTCTTCGCGTGCGTACATCACTTGAAATGTTAGGAAACATGTATCGTGGACAGAAAGATTTTCCTGCTGCTTTAAAAGTTTTAAGCGACCCTATGTTTTGGAACAATCTATCTGAAGCCGAGCATGTCATCGCACCATTATCCGAAGCGTCATACCGCCTTCAACGTGATGAGAATACGTTATCGGACGTAGTGCTTTCGTTCCGGCAAATATTTCTGGGATTTAGTGATGGCCCTTTGGAATACAAACATGAACTGACAAAATGCATAGAGACGCGATGGGAACAATGTGAACAACCGCTGTTTATGCTGACGTTTCTTTTAAATCCCGCAACAGCTGATGAAGCTAGGGGTTTAATTGGTAAAACTGATGAGCGTAGGCGAGTTGCAGAAGTGGAGGAGCGGTTATTAGATGGTGTATTAGATGACGAATTACGAGTTGTTCAGAAACGGAAAATTCAAGATAGTAAAGACGCAGCTAAAATTGCATCTTCCACACAAATGGGAAAATTTGCTGTGTATTATTATCGGCGTTTTATTGATGATGATTTCGATTGCATTCGTGGCGATATAATGGAGTGGATTGACAACACGCTGACTTCGATCCGACTAGAAGAATTTCAAAATAACAAAGTCAAATTTTGGCGGCATATAAAAAAAGAGCACCCTTCAAGTGTTTTGCCCGATCTCGCAATAAAATTACTGTCAGTCGTAGTTAATTCTCAATGCCCATGATACGCAGTGCATTCGTCAGTATATGCGTGAGCGTTCCAAAAAATACACCAAAATGAAAACGAGCTTTCTAGAATACTAGATCCAACTGAGCGTCCGATTACAGCTGGAACGCCAACAAATGGAGAAATTTGGCACGATGATGAAATGACAGACAGGCATGGCGTCATGGCTACGGCTATATCTTTGAATGTGCATTCCCCGAGAAATACACCTATGAGAGCGACTACTCAAATGATACAAACGCCGTCTTCGGGTCTATCTTGCCGTGGAATGCAAACCCCGGTTCGGCAGAGTTCGCACCAACAAACCCCATCGTCACGAACACCTTTGCGTCGTTCTACGCGTAAAAAGACACCAACATCCCTGGCAGCCGAAATGGAGCAGGAGATAGATGACACAAACGAAACAGTTGCATTAGATGACATTGGGGATGGTATCGACGCAGAGGAGATATTCCCAAGCTGGGAAGAGTTTCTCGAAGAAGTGTTTGATGACGATGAAATCGGAACTGACTTTCATGCGGGTCCTGCTAACGACTTGTACCGAAACTGGGAGTTCGAGGCAATACCACCGCCTGATGCTACCCCGTTCCCAAACGTTGACAAATCCACGTTTCCCCAAAAGAATCGCATTCGCGGTATTCGTGCTTTAAAGTCTTCTCTTGTAGCACTTTTCGTCACGTAGTTTTTATACGATTAGTATGGTAACACCGTTCAAATAATTCACTGGTTTGCGTATTGTATGTGAAGTGACTTCAGCGTTCACACTGATTATGACGAGTCCTATCAACACTACGACGCTTGCGTCTGTGCAGCGGCAAAGGCATGGGCAATCACAGCACGTTCCACCCGCGGGTGTGTCGGCTACGTTTCCAGGGTTGGTACAGCGCAGAACGAACTCGCACGCGCTGGTCACAGCGTACTTAACAAATTCTATGGAGGAGGGGGCTACCGTGCGTATGCCGAGGCGCCAAAAATAGCTCACACACAGTGCAGTGCATGCAACAAGCTAAGGGTTTGGGACTGCGACGTGAACAACAAGTTTGCGCGCGCGCGGGGAGGGTTAGAAGCGTGGACACGATCGCGGACTCGGCCCACGGCGCCAGGGCTGCAACACGACCACGCTTACGGGCGGAGTCTACTTCACATTCAGGTCTCCACGAACGCGAACTCCACAAGCAAGCCTCGCACAACAAGCCTTCCGACGGCGGCGGGTCGAGAACAAGCCCCGCGATGGGTGCAAATCGAGCAACTAGCTTCTGCGTGGCGGCGGCGTGAACTACTGGTGCGTGCGGTGTCTGCAGCAAGCTCTAGGGACGCTGCTACGAGCCTCGACCAGCAAGAACGCCAGGACACGAACCACAAGCTCCCGGAGAGAGCCAACGCTATCAACAACTTCTACGTCCGCTACAAAGCGAACCCCAACCTCCCGGACGGCAGCGACGCAAACAACGAGGTCCTGCACGGCAGCAGGGAGAACATTAAGGCCCCGGACAGCAGCAGCGAGAACGACCCGGCCTCGGACAGTAGCAGCGAGAACGACCCGGCCTCGGACAGTAGCAGCGAGAACGATCCGGCCTCGGACAGCAGCAGCGAGAACGTCAAGGTCACGATCAGCAGCAGCGAGAACAACCCGACCTCGGACAGCGGCTGTCCCGGCCCCGGACAGCAGTAGCGAGAACGTTAAGATCACGATCAGCAGCAGCGAGAACGACCCGGCCTCGGACAGCAGCAGCGAGAACGATCCGGCCTCGGACAGCAGCAGCGAGAACGATCCGGCCTCGGACAGCAGCAGCGAGAACGACCCGGCCTCGGACAACAGCAGCGAGAACGTCAAGGTCACGATCAGCAGCAGCGAGAACGACAAGGCCTCGGACAGTAGCAGCGAGATTGTCCCGGCCCCAGACAGCAGCAGCGAGAACGACAAGGCCTCGCACGGGAGCAACGCGAACGCATGGTTGCGGCGTGAAGGAGTAGCCTCGGATGACAGGCACATACGGCCGGGGCCCGACCGACCCCTCACAAGACATGAATCCGAGCTTTTGTAAAATGTCGATAGTTATGTAAAACCAAGCTTTTAGCTCGTAACAGTTTGGGCGAAAGGGCGAAACGGCGGCGGGTTTAGGCGAATCGTCGTCGCCTAAACTTTTGAAAAGGCGAAAAGGCCCGCCTTTTCCACCACTGATGTAATGGGTTATATTAACCGAATCAAGTAAAACTATAAAACGCGCACATACATCTTCGATGTCATCCTGAGTAGTACTAACAATTATGAGCAGTCCAACAGTCCTCTTCAATACATCCGTCTAGCCTTCCGAGCACCACCTAATCGCAGTGTAGATGTTGGCGGGTGAATACTGCTCTCCTCGGTAGAACATGTCCAGCTCCACCTCTTGCTTATTGCATCTGTAGTAGCCCTGAAGTCTCTAGATGCGCCTTGATCCATCGGCTACAGAGGCGACAGCGTTCAGTGGTAGCTAGTGAACTACTACGCTAGTTAGATCAGCCGGTTCATCATTGTCATGGTAGTCGGCGGCAAAAAAAACAACTAAAGTAAGCATTTGTGTCGAGGCGTTTGGCGTCATGAATGTGGTTAATTGATCTGAGGGGGATGGATAGGCTGCTTCCGCAAATCACATAGCGCAATCATAAATTTAGGCAGGTTATCAATACATACCGGGGCCGAAAACGAGGTGCACCACTGTACCGAATAACCTTGGCCGCGACTGCTGTCACATACAATTTCAAGATAAAGCACGAGTATGTGGAGTGTCGGTCCGCAACACTGTTAGGAATGGGCTTCCATATACATCGACACTGAGGGCTAGGTGCTATACAGCAGCTCGTGGTAGCTTCTACGTCTGTTTTCTTCACTTCCGTAGGTCGGACTCCACTGGCCGGATGGCGCTTTTGTCCTCTATCACGGAATCAAGGCAGCGCGCAGACGGCACGGTGTCGAGAGCGACCTCAAGGCAATCAGACTCACATAGTGGCGAAAGCTCGTCGGGAACATCAACTTCATCAGCCTCTGAGGTGCGCTGCTGTTTAAATGGCTTGATCTCCCCCCGGTCTAACGTAGAATTTTATTTATTCATCGGACATGTAGTCCGATGACGCGGATACTGTGGGACAAATTCAATGTAGACATCGACCAGTCTGGCAACTTATATGGAGCTCCGCAGAATCCAGCCGCACCTTTGCATCAGTGACAGAGTATTTACCCAGCTTTGCTAGAAAGAAGAACGACCAGTACGCTTGTACTATGAATCACACGTCTCAAGGCGATGTCAATATCTCCAGGGGCGCGCACACAATGCGAATTATCTTAACGAAGTGTATCTCGACGCGATGTGCACGACAACAGATTGCTTGCATGTGCCGTTAGAAGATAAAATTTTTTGAAGAGAGCGAGCTTATCGACATTTTTCAGGAAGGGGGTCATGTTATGCTCGAAGATGCAACATCTCCGCGAGAGCCGAAAATGACTGCTGAAATGAAAGACTCACACTGAGCAGTAACTCTTCCATCACTTCGCATGTGTTATTTACTGTAATCTGCACGAAATTGAAGGAAGGTGCCTTTAGTGGTGTCCCTCCTTTGGAGTAGCAAGTGCAAGGTTACGTGAAGCAATGGCGCAGAAAGCATCGTGATGACTCTATGCAGCCCGTAATCGATATTTGTTCTTACTCAATGTTCGAGTTGGTGCAAGACGCAGCTAGGACTGGAGATGATTTAATCGTCTTTTGCGACTCTAAAAACGAGAATGGGCATCTGGTTCCTAATATTGGCGAAGCGTCCGACGACTCACCATTCCGCATGGGTCTCACTTCCTACTTCCTGTTGGAATCGTATGTTAACGTTCAACAGGATCCTCGATGCGTCACTATCTTACATTTAGACAGCACACAGAACATGGGGCGCCAGCTCTACAGCGTCATCATCTGAGGGATTTCGGACGGCTGCGGTCATTTTTTCCCTTTGGTTTACTACTGCGCATTGCAACGTCGGGCTGAAGACGTTGCATGGATTTTGTCTTACCTGAAACGTGCCGTGCTGAAGACGTTTGCAGTTCGCTTTTCACCTCAGTTTAGGATGACCGATGCAGATAATGCTCAATATAACACCTGTACTAAGGAGCTGCCTACCACAAAAATATTGATGTGTTGGTTCCATGTTTGCCAGAACGTGTGGAAAAAATAAGGAAGTTGAAGAAATGCGAAAGAGACATTATTTTACGCGACCTAAATGACCTTCACTTCTGCCGCTCACAAGAAGAATTTGAAACCAAACACATCGTTATAAAAAAAAACTGGCGGACTGCCACAGGTATGAGTGAACGATTCCGAACGACCTCGAAAAAAATCGCCAAACAGTGGCTTGACAACCCACGTTTCTCGAACTGGCAAGCCTTCCATACACCTTCAGGCTACACCACCAACAACAACCCTGTTGAACAATACCATTGGACTGTAAAGTTAGTCAACAGTACGTCTCGCGCAACTCCTATTGAGATGATACAGCTTTTAAACCAATCACGTATCGGCTTTCTTGCCAAGAAAACTACGTTTTCTAGCATAACGAAGGTCTCAAAGCACACTACAATCGAATTAAAAAGCGGGATGAGCTTATGGCGACCTTACTACAGCCTGTTGGAGACTTGCGAAACCAGCTTGTGCAAGTGAAGCACGAAGTCCGCCTCTCACCTACCGAAATCATAGCTCACCAGCGCGCACGCAAAACTAAGTTACATACCGACGACATTAACCAGCCCATCAAGTCGTCACATACTGTGCGAATGCAGTTTGAAGGCATGCCTGGCAACGGCTGGATTGTTGATGCGACATCAAGAGCATGCCAGTGCCGCTTTAATGGAAAATATAACATGTGTCCTCACATTATAGAAGCTACAAAGCTTTCTGGACTTCCATCTCCAGGCTTGCCTGATCCTGTGAGCCAATCTTTGACGAGAAACAACCGATCACGAATCGGAAGGCAACAACGGTATATCGGCATTAGCAATCGGACCGAGCAAAGGTGCCGTGAAAACACCCCTTATGATAGGCGCAGTGGTGACGAAAATCGCATTCACGAGAACCTTTTGCTTTCACATGAAGCCAGGGCTGATCACCCTTCAACGACACATTCTTCTGCGACCACTTCCGAAGTTACATTGCCTACCTCACTACCAACAACTCCCTACAGTCCTGCGTCAGGTCTAGGGGTCGATTTGGTTCCGCTACGAGCTCGATGCCCTCCCGTGCCGGCGTTGACAGAGACGTTACCACAAACGACAGGTAATTCTACCGATTGCGCAATTATAACAGCTACTTTGAGACCGGAGCATGCTATTGTCCTTCCAGCACCGCACCAGCACACCAGAGTAGATGAGATGTCTGGATATTCGTTAGGGGGTACCAGCACGACCACGCGAGCAATTGCATCGTTGTCTACAAGCCGAATATCAACTAACCGCGAATCTTGCGAAGACACTAAACGACGCAGATACTAGCCATAATTGACTCGGTTAGAAGGTTGAGTGACGACAATGCAAGTTAATTAGGCTGGAGAAGAGAATGATCACCGAAATGAAATACTGAATACATTGCATGGATTTTAATTAACTTGAACCCCCTCAGACACGCTGTAAGTGTTGAGGACTGTTCATACAGTGTTAGGGAACCCGTCATCCAGTGCTCGCGACCCACCAAACCCTCAGTGTTGACGTCTATGTGTTTCAGTGCTGAAGACCATTATTACGATGTTGCAGACGGTCCCTCGAGTATATGAGTTGTGACTAGAGTTTGAGCCACATACTGTCACATACTGCGTAATTTAAGCAACGATTCCACTGTGTACTGCCACATAATGCGTAATTTAACCGGGTCTTCCATAGTATAACGTTACGCAGCTTTGCTGCTGGTACGGCTAACATGTATAATACTGTATATGATGTATTTCCACTCGCCGTCTCCATCTGCCGTATGTGCACCCCCTTCATCTTTATAGCGACAAAACCGACAAACAACTGAGTGGCTCAACAGCACGATCATTGGCCGCAGGGGGCGCTCGACACTGTGGCGCCGCTGAAGTGGACATCGCTCGATCACGGCCTCGCCCGCGCGCTCGGGAGAGTCCAGTTCGACCTCAACGCCCACGAGCAGCGGCAGCTGCGCGTCTGGCCAGCGAGGCATTGGCTGTGCCCCGCTTTGTGCTCTGACAGCACTGCATGTCGTGTGCATGTAAATGCTGTTAAAATACTACCACAACATAGCGGTAGTGAAGAAGACAGTCGGAAGAGCAAGACTTGCTATCGTGTTGATACGTGCATTAATACATCTAAAAACTGCGTAATAGCTAGAGCATTCGCTACGGAAGATAAACTTAGTGCAGATCACGGCAATCACGACACGTGGACTTCGTTCAGCTGGTGCGTAATGTCGTTGAACACGTAGCGCGTCCACCGGACCTTGATGCGTGCGGTCCTTGGTGCGTGTGCTCATGCTCGGTCGTCTGAGGGCCAATGCGTCGCGGCAAATTCCGCCCCGCCTCCTCCGCATCTGGAAAGGATAGCACGCTTGATGGGGGCTGCTTCACGCCGAGTACCTGTCTCCGAGGTAGCTTTTTGTCGAATGAGTGGTTGCAACCATATATTAGCTTTTAGATTACCCTATAAGGTTTCACAAGCGAAAATATTTATTTTCGCTCCGACCGTCAATAAATTGCAGTCACAACTGGTCACATACTCGTACTTTTTCTTGGAATTGTATGTGACAACAGACACTCCGAATAACCTTAGTTAAGCCGTACATCTGATCTGTAGTGATAGAGACATGATTGGAGGTGTATCGGCTAAAGTCATCTTCACAGCACGATAGAAGAAAAGAGCATTTATTCAGCACTAAGGCTTGCAGCCTTAACATCATCGGGGTGACAGACATGCCTTCATCACGTAGCTCATTAACCCAGCAAACCAACTTGAGTTCCGCCGATGCAGGCAGCAGCATTGCCACCCCGCTTGGCCTAGCCTTCTCCCTTTAAGCATCGCGGTGGCTTGTAGTACACGAAGCGACAATCTTATCCAGTGAGCGGCGCCACGAGTAGATTAGGACACGCCGCCTATTGTACTGCTTGCTGGGTAAGGAAGGATAAAACGTGGCTATTGTAGCTGCAATGTCGTTGTGTAGGTCAAAATGGGTAAGGTCATTAACTTAACGTTGCGAAGTGAGTTTATTAGCATTTAGACAGCTCATTATTTGCCTTACTTGCCTTACCAGGGGGCGTGCCCTGCGGTAGCGCCCTCTAGCCTCGCTGCACCAATCGTTTGTGAGATTATGTTGGCCGCTTGTTGATGCGGCATGCTGTTGACGATGTAGTAGTGATGATGTGGTCCTTGAATGCCGGTAGCTGGTGTCGGTGTACCGACAGCGCGTCGGCGTTCCCTCAGTGTCCCGTCTTGGCTTGGTGTTGTGGTCTTCGTCGTCTGGACCTATACTCCACAATCTCTGAGCGCGCCTAAAGCACCAGGCTTTCATTCTCATTCTAGCATTATGGGAGCAAGCAGGAAGTATACCAGTGCGGAGCTCGACGATGCTGTATGTCAAGTGATAGCTGGCGGCAAAGTATTCACTGTCTCTAAATTGGCAGGAATTCCGCGTAAGACTCGACGACCACGTCAAGCTCGAACGATCTGGCACCCGCCAAGATTTGAGACGTTCCGGACCGCTAACGCGCCTAAGGAGAAAGCAAAGCCCAAGCCACAGCAGACCAGGCCGAAGTCAAAATCCAAGAAACGCCCAGCGCAGAAGTCACAGTCGCTACTACTTGGAAAACGCAGGTAGAAGACGTGTTCACACTGACCCCAAGGTCTGACCAGTCGCAAACCTTTTTCTTTTAATATGTTGTGCTTTTCGTTGATATCAGTGAAATAGCTTCTTCAGAGGTAACTATTGGCACCATCATAACCCTAACCTTCGTACTTTTAAGAATCACCACCGTAAATCATGCTCTATACCATAAAATATCGAACCTTCGGACCCCCTAACCCTACACGTAGCCAGTCCAAAAGGAGGGGTGACACCCATATACTGTCAGCCAGCTACGCGCTTCGCGCGGTCCTCCGGACGCTGACGGCTCGCTGTGCTCGCAAGGACAGAACCCTAAGCCCGCTGCGGCTCGCACGCGTCGCCTCCGCTTGCCTCCCAGAGCACTGCTCGCTCCTGGGTTTGCAGCCGCGTGCTACGCACACGGACTGTCAAACCGCAGGCAGGGGCTCACTGCTCCCGCTAGTGACATCCGTCCCAAAGTTAGGACCAATCAAAGCTCTGTATATCGCCTTTTGACTTGAAATACAATACTTGATATGCGGTACGATGATTTGCACAATTAACCTAGGATTTTGTAGTAGCCTTCCTAAGTACGGTCCGATAAGTGATGATATTCTTCCATACAAATTGTAGGGATAAGCGTAGGTGGCGGTGCCGCGCAATTGAGGGTTTACTCTGCTTTGAACGCTCCACGTCAGGAGTAAAAATTTGACGAGATAGACGAGATCTTCAGCTTTGCAACGGTACCCTACTTGCCATGTGAGTTCTACCTGTAGTTGCCGAGGAAAAAAATCCGCGCACCAGCAGCTGCAAAAGTGGCGGATAACTGGCTGGTTACCTTAGTAATAGTTCCCAGCTCGACATCAACGATTCGAGTGCAACTGCAATAGCTGCAACGAGCCTTCGAGTGCTGCCGCGGTTCGGCTCGGCTTCACGCAAGAGAGGACGTTTCGCCAAGCCATGGTTAGCAATGGCCGCAACTGCGGGGTGCTGTGGTTCTCCATCATCGATGGAAACAGGAACGACGGCCTGAAGACACTGTCTTCAAGACATTGTTCGATCCCTGTTGACTTCGATGCTGCCGGCAAGCAAAAGTTGAAGCTGTCACAGTTCACAGCTCTGTTGGTAGGCTTCAGACCATGAAAGCGCGCGCGACGAGTTCGACTCGCATCATGCTCCTGATCTGGGTGTCCTGGATCATGTAGGTAGCTAAGGAGGCTACTAAGACCAAGCCTCGGACGAGCTCGTGATGAGCTCAGCTCGTGAGGTTTTATGAGGAGTTCAATAACCTTAAGAGTCGTGCTCGTGAGGTTTTGGAGCTCCTCAAAAAACCCTACGAGCTCACTCGAGATATGGAGCGCTCGACAGGCAAGCTCGTTCATCTGCGGATTTGATTCGTCCAAAACCACTATTCCGCTTATTGGCCAATATCAGGTGAAAGATATCTCAATCTTGAGACGCCACAGAATAAATTCGCCCCCCCAGCAATTCGATGGTATTGACCCGTACTCAAGCTGCTGCCCAAGCTGCTGATCAAGCTGCTGCTTAAGCTGCTGCTCAAGGAAGCAACCGCGCTTGTCGAGTATTCAAGTGCGCGGCAGACATCTGTGGCGCAGTTCGCCCCAGGCGCTGACGAGCTCATAGCAAACCTCGCGCAGCACTTCATCGCCCAGACACAGGCTTTGGCTGCAGAGCAGGCGATGCTGTACAGCCAGCAGCAAGGCCAATGTGACGCTCAAAACGCTGCCCTGATGGCTGTCCAAGCATCAGCAGAGGCGAATGTGCTACACCTAACGGAACAACAACGCGTCATAGCGCAGCAGCTAGGAGAGGCGCTGCCAGCGTCTCACAGAGAGATTCAGGAGAAATTTCAGTGCCTCGAAGTGCATGAAAACAAGAAAAAAGGCGAGATAGAGTACTTCGTGAATGAGAAGCTCGAACAGGCCTTGCAAGAAGTGCAGAGAGCGTCCCACGAGACGCAGTTGGCGCTTGCATCCCAGAATGGCGGATCCCGTACGCGCTTTGAAGATGTTGAAGCCAATATTGCTAATAACCTTGAAGCAATTCCAGCACGCATTAACCAGGTTGTACAGGACCAGCTTGCGGTTTTACGTGGTGAAATGCGGCCCGGTGAGGATATTAATCACCTCGTGCAACGGATGGTCGACGTGTCGTCCACAGGTGCTGCTGAAAGTATTAAAAGAGCCCTAGAAGCTGAGCTGCGTGATGCACGGGATGAAATGCAGCGTGAAATTGTCAGTGATGTCGAAGGGCCAATGCGTGAATATGCTCGGCAACTCGTCTTGGAATTGACGGCGCAGAGCGAAAGTCAACTAGAAGCCCGCATACAGTGCGCCCGCATTAACGCTCAGGCAGACGTCCATTCCCAAAACCAGCGCCAGTCCGACGTGACTTCAATTGAAGCCAAGGTTTGCAGTGACCTTACAGCAATTCAACTAGAAACCCGAGTACAACGCGCCCTCATTAAGACCCAGGCGGACGTCAATTTCCAATGCCAGCGTCAGGCCGAAGCGACTTCGATTTTGCAAGAAAAGCTGCAGAGACACATATCGCAGACTAGAAGCGAAACGCTACCTGTCGACGAAGCAGCAATCAAAGCTGTGATACCAGACGTCTTGCGCAGTGATGCTGACCAGAGGTCCAAACTTGAGCAGGAAACCCAGTGCTCGGAGAATCCAACTAACTCAAGACCAGATCGCGTTGATTTCGCCGCTCAAATTAAGTCCACAATTGAGCAAAGCATCCAAGCAGCTGCAAATACAATTGGTAATGCCATTAAAATCGGCATCCGCGATCTCAATCCAATAACAGATAGCTATCGTGAGCGGCAGCAACTATTTGATGATGCTGAGGACGAAGACGACGAGGACAAAGACGACGAGGACGAAGAAAAAATGAGTACAGAGGAGCTTTGGTTGCGGCAGCGTATTCGCGATGCATGGAGAAGAACATATCTTGACGTCAGACATGGGTCGACGGTACTTAATGCTGCTGGGAATGTTTTATTGGGTGAGGATGCACACGATGAAGACTCGGAAGACAAAGCCGTCTCGCGCACGCGAACTTGTGGTCACGAGGAGGGGGCTATTGCCCTTCAACGGACGCAATTGCCAGTGGAGCTACCTGCCATTTACCGTCGCAGTCAAACTTTCGATTTGGCTGTCGACGGGGTCACGAGCCCAGCAAACGTGGTCTTAGTGCTTCAACCCCCGATTATACAGGAGCTGGAGCGACCACCACCTGTACACCAAGAGCAAAGCTGGCACTTGAATGGTCTAGCGAACTTGCCTCC
>BSXT01000994.1:0-25454 GCA_030267785.1 Phytophthora fragariaefolia | reverse complement strand
GAAAGGTGGCGCAAAGTATGTGTTGACACTGGTGGACGACCATTCGAGGTATGTCGTAGCGTACTTCATGAAGAAGAAGAGCGAGGTGGCCAGCAAGCTGAAAGAATTCAAAGCGTTCTATGAGACCCAGTGGGGTGAACGCTTGAAGTGTATCCGTTCGGACAACGGAACGGAATTTGTGAACGGAACGGTGGCGGAGTTGTGTCGACGGAACGGTATCATGCATCAACGCAGTGTGTCCTACAGCCCGCAACAGAACGGTGTTGCGGAACGGATGAACCGTACGATAATGGAAAAGGCACGCAGTTTGTTATACTACAAGGGCGTTTCAACGGGATGGTGGGCAGAAGCAGTAAGTACTGCTGTGTATCTGATCAACCGTTCCAGCAATGCACACGCGGACGCTACACCGTATGAGTTGGGATTCAAGGTGAAACCACGGATGGACCATCTCCGTGTGTTTGGATCTCAGGGATATGCGCACATTGATGATGTGAAGAGGACAAAGCTCGAACCCAAGAGCTTCAGGTGTATGTTCCTGGGGTACGCAGATAATGTAAAAAGGTACCGTATGTTTGACTTGGAGCGTTCCAAGATCATGGTGTCACGGTCGGTACAACTTGATGAGCGTGAAGTGAACGGTATATATGACACGGACACACCGAAGGAAAGAACGGTCATTGAAGTGAACTAGGCCAGTGATGAAGCAGTTATTCCTGTGCCATTGGAACGACCTCCGGTCCCGGATGAGCCGATGGAAATGGCGGACGAGCCCATTCAGGACATTGAAATGGATGAAGGGGAGCCTGAGCAAGAGGCGTTGCGATTGCCACCACCTAATAGGCCGGTTTCAACTGGACTGGAACTGACGGAGTACCGTCCCCCGCCGCAAACGTACCATGAAGATCAACTGGTGTTCCGTCCCGAAACGGAACGGACGAGAAGGTCGCAAGGCCCGGTATTTCTCTTGGAGGGAGGTCTGGACTTGAACGAGGAACGGAAGTCGGAAGGAAGTGACGGTCCGCCATCTCCGAAGCGTGCAAGGATCGATGAAGACGGCTTAATTGCAGAGGCAGTGTTGGCCTACTCCGCGAGTATTGTGGAGGCAGCAGATCCGCCATCTCCATATGCACAGGCTATGGCAAGTGATGAGGCAGCCGCCTGGCGGAAGGCGATGAAAGCGAAGCTGCGCTCACACGAACGGAACGGTACCTGGACACTGGTTCCACGCGGAACGGACATCCGTCCAATCGGTTGCCGGTGGGTCTTCGCTAAGAAGCGTGATGAAAACGGTCGAGTTATCCGTTACAAGGCACGGTTAGTGGCAAAGGGGTTTAAACAGAAGTTCGGCGTGGACGTCTTCGAGACATATTCCCCGGTTGCAAACATGAGATCGATCCGGGTGGTGTTGGCAGTATGCGTGGCAGACGCGTATGTGATGGAACAGCTGGATGCAGATACAGCGTTCCTGAACAGTGACTTAGTGGGCCGTGTCTACATGGAGGTCCCATTTGGAATTGAGAACGCTCGCAACTATGTGTGCCGTCTGGATAAGGCTATATACGGCTTGAAGCAGGCTGCGAACGCCTGGAACAAGACCATCCATCGTGTGTTGTTGAAGAACGTTTTCAAGAGCTGTGGTGCGGATCAGTGCGTCTACGTGAAGCGTACCCAGAACGGTTTCGTGTATGTATGTCTGTACGTTGACGACATGATCATTGCGGCGAAGACACACAAGGAAGTTCAGGAAGTAAAAGAAGCCCTGAAGGCTGCCTTCAAGATGAAGGAGCTGGGTCCTGCAAAGTTTATTCTCGGTATGGAGATCGACCATGACCAGAACGCAGGAACGCTCATGATTAAACAGACACGGTACATCGACGACGTGGCGGAACGGTTCGGCGAACAGAACACTAAGACGGTTGAGAATACGTGTACGTCGAACATGGGATCGTATACCAAGGTAGCTCGGGCAAGGTCACGGTTGAGGCATTCACAGACGCCGATTGGGGTAGCAACACGGACGACAGGCGTTCCGTGTCTGGTGTCATGGTGATGATTGGGAACGGTCCGGTAGTATTCAAATCGAAATATCAGAGAACGGTCGCACTCAGCTCGGCTGAAGCCGAGTACATGGCGCTGAGCCTGTGTGTGCAGGAGGTGCTTTGGACACGTTCGATGCTGAAAGACATGGGAAAAGAATAAGAAGATGCGACTCAGATCTGGGAGGACAATCAAGGAGCAATTACACTGGCCCAGAACGCTGAGTATCATGCGAGGACAAAACATGTTGACATCCGTCATCATTTCATCCGCGAGAACGTGGAGAACGGAACGGTAAAAGTGGACTATATCGACACGAAGCGTCAACTCGCAGACATGTTGACGAAGGCCCTCGGAACCAAGACGCTCAAGTACTTGCGGGAGTCGACCGGAGTCAAGAGCAAGATCACCGAGCAGTATCGGTGAGTGGGAGTGTTAAAGTTGCACCGCCATACTCGGTCATACAAACGGTTCGGACCGTGGAACGTGGGACGGTTCACTTGAACCGCCCCCTGATTGGCTGATCGTTGTTGGTTGGTTCAGGAGCTGGGGAAGACGTGCTTGCATAAGCAGAACCACGCGGAGGACAAGAAGGACAAGTACGCGATAACGTTTAGGAGGACAAGTAGGACAGCTTTGGTTAACGACTAATCCACTCACTTCGGCATTTGCCTTCAACTCCACGAGCTCTTTCTCAACAATTTCATATAAAGCAACGTCTCCTTGTAGACTGGGCGATTTACCTGCTACATTTGCGCAACATTTGTACAGGTTAATAGCGCTGTTTTAGGTTTATCATCTGGGTTTTTCTCTTAGACTTGGGTTATTCTCGAATAAAAACACTCCTGACATTCATTTTTGCTTTATATTTTTAGATACAGGTATTAATGATCGCAGTTTTTGTCATGCATTTACTCTATGCACTCTCATATTCAATTATTTGAAGTCGGGTTTTATGTTGGTTTTTAGTGATTGGAAACTCGATCGCACGCCGCCAACAACTCTGGATATAAAATCCAGAGAGCACGTATCTTGGATATGTGACTGAAAATATATTTGTGTCTCCTGGTCTAGATAACATCAGGAGAAGGTTTCTTATGACGTTTGCGCGCTGCAAAGTAGACTGTGAAGTGCTTAGATTAAGGCAAGTACTGTAGTTATTCAATCCTCTTCCTACCGCTACAGACAAACATCTCGAGGTCGATATCCCAATCAGTAATACATCCCTAACACTGATAAAATGGGGCTCCCCATGACGGACACAAGGGCTCCACATACAAATCTAAGTCAATGCTGACCTCTATCCTCTCTATACTGAATAGTAATACGAGGAGCCCAAATATTGACACTCAGAGGTGCTTACTATAGCATCTGACCATTTGGAGAAGTATGGTCAAAGAAATGTTGCAGAGACTTGGGCCTTTCTCCTCACACCAGGAGACTCAGATTGCCAGCACAGAACCCAGTCTGGAAAGCGCACTTGGCGGCGGGTCTTCGTGGCAAGCAGCTCAATCGGAAGTGATTCTAGATGCTTCTTTTGTTTGATACTCTGGCTTACAGTTACTTGTGACAGTCGGCGTGGAAGCCTGAACACATTATAGGCCCAATCGGAGAGCTCTGTCTGCGTCATCGACGGATTTTCCTTACGGTGACGACATATCTGCAGCCGCTGGGCGTTTGTGAGCGTGATACGGGACCGGGAGCACTTGGGTGGGGACGTCGTCGCGAGCAGAAGAGAAGCTGCTGTGAAAACAGCTCATTTAATGAGCTCCGGCAGTCAATTGAAAAGCTATTGTACCAACAAATGGGCACAGCTCTCAGTAACAATACCTCCGAGTAACAATAAAAAGTGGGCTCCCGACGCTATTGATATCGAGAGGTTTGTCTGTATATCTGTAAAACTAAAACATAGCACCGCTCAGAAAATACAACTTACTTCGTATTAAAATAAATAAAATTATTGAAATTTTAATTTTATCATACTGGTGTAAGCACGACCGATCATAATGCCGTCTGCACTTTTCCTGCATATTTAAATATTAGGGGGAGTCGAACATGTAAAAAAAACCAGGTCATCTTTTTAGTCTCATTTCGCTCATATTTTGCCTTTCATTTCGCTTATCTCTGAGATAAGCTGTCTCTGGAGGTAGCTTATTTCAGAGATAAGCGAGGGATCATTTGAAAGTTCAACTTGCGTCCATAAAGAACCAGCAAGGCCAAGACTGAGCGAGGCAAGGACGCCGCCAATGCAGTTGATGCTCCGACTCGACGCTTCCCAATGCGGAGAGATTGACGCTCCGCAAGGTGCAGCCTTGGCGCTGCGCAAGGTACAGGGCTGGGGCAAGGGCACGAAGAAGATCGACCATGCAACCCAGCAGGTCAGTGACGCGCTACTGGTAGTGCAGGGTAGAGAAGTACTTGTCGTCGAACTCCTTCCGCAGCACCGCTCACCGGTTCCCCACAACACGGATCGGCTCGCATAGCTCCGACGTCACCGTGGCAACGCTGCCCACGACGCCCGTGTAGTTGGTCTGCCACCCCAGCTCCGCCTCGATACCCAATGGAACTCTGCGCCGACATCCGTGATGTTGTACGGGATGGGGGCCCAACTACAAGAAGGAGCAGGCCAGCCCCCCGCTCGCGGCCGAGACGGCGCGCCGAGCCGTCACCCGCGCGCTGCACGACGAGATCCTCGAGTACGCCGAGTACACGAGGGCGACCGTGGACAAGATGGCCGTGCACATCGAGCAGATGATCGCCAACGTGCGCGACAGCGTGCTGACGCTGTGGCCGCAGGCGCAGGTGGAGACGTTCGGCTCGTACTCGACGGGCATCTGGCTCCCGAGCAGCGATGTGGACCTGGTCATCCTGAACGCGGCGGGCGTGAGCGACTCCGAGATGACGGCCGAACACCTCAAGGAGCTCGCCAAGGTACACGTCCACTCTGCTTGGGCATTTTTCTTAAGATTTCGTCTCCCCCTAATTTGTGCTGGCTGTTTCGTAAACATTTTTCTCGACAAAGTGCGATTTTTGCGGTTTTAGAATGAGCGAAATGTGAGCCCCCCTTCGCAATTTGGCTTATTTTGTTGGCATTTTCTCGCTTATACTTCTGCCCATTTTTTGCTCATCTTTTTTTGCTGTTTTGAGAAGTTCGACTCCCCCTATTTGAAACCTTTCGTTTTCAGTACACCTTTTCTACATGTAGATCAAATTCAGAATTTTCAAGATCAAAACAAGAATTGCTCAGATCAAAACAAGAAAACCTGTGAAATCTTAATATCAGATCCTGTTGTATGTGTACACGAGATGAACAAGGCAACGGTCAAAAGACAAAAGGTAAGTAACAGCGAAATACAACGATGTATTTAGTCAGTTAGGTGTGATTTCCTTCGACCGTCTAAGCTTCTTCCTCTGTAGACAAAGTCTCGATATGCCAGCCTCTCGAGCGTTGAGATGGGTCGCACCGCCGTTCGCACACGTGGCAACGATGAAGTCTCGTTGCTTTAACCAAGAGTAAATCTGACGTTTTTTCACCCGCTGTTGAGTAGAGACAGCGTAGGAAAGAATTTTCTAACAGTGATATACTATTAGGCTCGTCATAGAACGTAAGAACGTCTAGTTTGAAACGGTAGGTGACCGCTACTCGCTCAAACTTCTTCCGAGGCTTGCCCTTGCCGGACTTCCTAGTCCTCCCTTGGTTCTGGCCAGGAGTGCGCGCCATCCTGTCCGCTTCTAGCAAAATGACTGATTTTATGGCTCGGCTTTGGATCATTGCGTGCTGTCATTAAGGAAATCTCGAGTTATGAGGTGGCCCCCTCGTAAGCTATCATTGGCTCACTGGGGGTGTCACTTAGGCTAAAGCTCTGATCTAGGAGGAAAACTCAAATACGGTACCTGCCCTAGTAGGGCACCCTGTATGGCCCCTCACTGAGGGCCTGCAGGGTGCCTGCTCTGCAGCAGCCCCCGCAATCTCCGGAGCACCAACATTGGTGCTCGATTATGAAGTGATGATGCAGTGATCATGCGGCCCGTGTGTACCATCACACCGCGGACCGCAGCAAAACAAATAGTTTTATTATGGCTTAATTATGTCGCAAGATCAGATGAATTTAACGGATTTGGAACGCGATTAGCGCACTTATTCAGAACAAAGTAATGCCCGAAGTTAAAACGAGCAGAGCCTATTAATCGTTTTGTATCGTGCTCTCACGGAATAAAAACAGGCTTGTGCAAGCTACTATATTAAATAAATAAATTGCGTTGGTACAAGGGATTAAATCCCGCTGAGTTTTCACGGGCAGCTGCACTAGATTTGTCATACTTCGGTCGCGACTTTGCTCCACAGCGCAAGCACAGAATATACGGACTCCTAGAGTGCCCAGGCTGCCCAAGTTGGGGATTTATACTAGCAATGGCGGCAGACTCGATCAATTCTGAACTCATTTTCCAATTTCCTGTAAAGCCTCCGAGCACTGGCAAATGGAAGATTGAAACCGAGCAGAATGACCAAGACCGCTAAATTGCTGGATTGTCGTAGTAGTATATCTCGATTTACACAGCTTTTTGCTGGGCGAAGCGGCCGTTGGACGGAGTTACGAAGGATACCATTAGCAATTGCTGGCTGCATTCTGGTATCACTACATGTAATACGTCGATGTCGTGAACCCCATTCTCTGCACAAAAATGTATTAAGTCAGTACAACCAGCATCTATGCAAAACCTTTCCAGATCTCGCAACCTCTCAGTGTTTATTGGTCTCACCTTTCCAGATTAGGCGGGGATTCCTGTAGTAATAATACCGGTAGTGTGCGTTGCTCCAAAACCACGACAGGAATGCCCTCCTCATTTTTCATATATTGATGTTACTTAACTGCGCTAATGACTTCATATGTCTGTTCAAAGCTTCGTCTCTATGCCAACTCCTAGCTTATCATCCAGCGACGATGCTGTCAAAACACATGATATCGAGGAGTACTGACCGCCATTGAATTGGAGCCGAACGACACCAACACTAACCGATTCAAGCACGATAGTTTGAGAGTCTTCGAAGCTTCGAGCCACTGGCTGTTGTTGACCAGGAGGAGCATCGTGACATCTAAGCAGTACCAGTACACATTTCGATAGTACTTCATGGAAACTATAGTACTAGTACTATTACAAAAATAGTTAGTACGAAGTACAATATTTCATACCACTCGAGCTCATATTTGAAATGGTACAAACAGCAGCATAACGTGTTTAGTTTAAGACTAGCTATTGTTGAAGTGGCACGTTCCTTGCACGGTTCACCAAGTTGAACCGCAGGAACGGTTCACTAGGAACTGTTCCCTGATTGGCTGATCTACCTTCGGTGGTTGCGAGGTGCCGCGCGAACCAACACAAGAGGACAACAAGGAGGACACTAGGGAGTAGATAGTAGGAGAGACCAGGAAGACAGATTTAAGCAATCTAATCTACTTACTTCGGCTTTTGCCTTCTCTCCAACAACCACAAACCAACAGCTATTTTAAAGGTAACAAGCAAGCTATCTATCGCTTGTCATGTGTCCGCGGCCACGACACAATCAAAGGCTACTAAATTGAAAGTAAATTGATTTGATTACCGGTATCCGAGTCCTAATGTGAATATTACCGAAATTTCGCACAATATATTTTGTGCTCGCTAGTTTGCTGAGAATACATCTAGTGCAAAACGCTAAATGATGGTTTTCACCAGGGTACGGAAAGCGAGTTGTCATTTATGTTTACTTAAATACTATAGCGTTGAACTAACATTTACGCCTGCACATTGTCGGACAACGATTTTTCTTTTTATTTAATGTTTGAGATCTTGAAGGAATATGTTTGGGGTTTTAAACTCGCAGTTCTTTTTGGTTCTGCATAGTCTCTCAAAGTAATTAAGAACCGTCAAGAAGTACTCTAAGTACTTCTACAAAGTACTTCATACAATAGTTTTTGTGACTTCGATTACACATAGTACTTGGCACTTTTAAAGACAAGCAAACGTACTTGTTCAGAGTAGAATACTAACCATACCGGTACTGGTATATTATGCATCTAAGCCTGATTGACGCTGACAAAGGCTAGGATTGATACTAAGTACGCTGCATAGCAACACATCGACTTGGGCTAATCTCTATTCGAGAATAGGTTCGTTGAGGTCGACAGTCGCGGACAAGGAAGAGGAGTAACAGTCGCAACATACAGTAGGCAGCTAGTCAACGTCAACACTTCACGCTACACCAGTGCAACCTCAGTAGCAAAATATTATTATTTTGTTGTGAAACGTGTGGTATCGGATTTAACCTTTACTCTCCACCGAGCATACTGGTATGAGCAAGAGCATACTGGTATGATCAAGAGCATACTGGTATGCTCAGGTTAAAAACTAGTTTGTGAGTCATGCACTCAGTTATATCAGCTATAAGTTTTTATTTTATTTTATTTTTATTTTTTGCGGTTACCGCCGGTGGCACTCAGGGTGCTGACCGCATCAACCCCGCTAACCAGGCACCCTACGGGTATTCGGCGGCTCCGGCTGTCCAGTCCCGGTGCGTCATATGTAGCTATTCAAAGATGCACGACGCGCTGTCAGGACCAAGGAGTATGTAAACATGCACGGTTATCAGCGCGTTCACGACTTCGTCACGCCGGCTGATCTGCGGGTCTTCACGCACTTCCATTCGTTCTTTCTTCATCGCGGGCCGTCCCGGAACTCACTCTCTGCATTTGTCGTTCGCGCTCGTTGTGCCATGCCTCGGATCTGTGCTGGAGCGTATCTGCGTGTGTCTGTAGTAATGTATCCAAGCGCAGGGGTGCTCGACTATGGACTCGACGGCGACCTTGAAATGCGGAGTTCACGTCCGCAAGTAGTTCCATGTCGCCGCTCTCCTCGATCGCGTTTGCATTTCTCATACAAGTAAGATTCCAATGCGCTCGGAGGCATGCCCAGATAGCTCGTAACACAGCGATGTGGAACCTTTTAGCACCATACCGAGTACACATAATAGCCTCTGCCCACCTCGCGGTAGCTGGGTTGCCGATGGCCACAGTCGCAACCCTTCCGGTGCTGAGTATATCTCTGGAAATGCTTGCGATAGCCACGATCTAGTGCTGATTAGACTCTCATCCAGTCCTGTGGTTGCCGTGGCGCCGAGTCATGAAATTGTCGCTTGTCGTGCTCCGAGCGTTGATGGTATGCTCGTACAACAATCCACCGTCAGCCATGACTTCGTGAACTCACGCTGAAGTCCCATTGCCCATTCTGACACTGTGCGATGGTATTCCCCATGCGAGAGTTCTGGTGTTATGTCCCCAATCCAGATGCTGCATGGGTTTCTCGCTATGATTTCTCTCCCGAGGGGTTGAGAAGTCTGCCGAACCGCCCGATCGGTTAGCAGTTTTAGGGCTATCCTTGGGACACATACTATCCAAGTGACATTCAATGATGTGGCCACATTGAATCCAACAGAGCCGTCATAGCATGCAATCCAGGTAACTTGTCCAGAATGTCTGTCCGAACTGTAGAACCGTGTATACACCGTCCACCAGTCCAGTGATCCCGGCTCGAACGTATCGTCAATCCACCAAGCAGAGTATTGAGGACCGGGCTGTTTACACCGTAGTGCTGGCGCCGTACACGGGTAATCGCTGTGCAGACTCCCAACCCCCCACACGTCTGAAATCTGGCTCGGGTGATAGTGGTAGTAGGCTGCCCCCGGCGAGCATGCCTTCACAATTCTTTGAAGAGCAAACGACATAGGCCGGACCGTCTTTTGCTTACGACACAGCGGGGTTTCCAAGTGAAAGAGATGACTTGCGTATTGTGCCCACTGCCACAAGTTTATCAACCACCTAACGTTGTTAGCATGAACCCACATTTGCCCGTATAGAGCCATCATTGGTCTCCATAAGACTTGCATCTGGGACCCCTCAGCCCACCAGGCTCGGACAGGTTTCCCACTTGCTGCTGCGACTTCGTGGCTTCTACCGGGAATATAGCTTTCTTGATCCGGTATCCATAGCCGGCTGTACACAGCTTCAACAGCCTCACTGTATTCTTGGTAGACTGTCACCGCATTATCACATGGACGGGGTCCGATTCCATAACGATGACCTTGTGTGTCTCTGGTCGCATCACGGCACAACCTGCAGTTCGGGTCCCATTGTCGACACAATATGTGTTTGCGGCCATTCGTATGTAGAACATAACCTATGGCTCGCCTGTAGAACCTGCGCTGATGTTCGTCCTATCGTAGAAGTGCGGGTGTGGACAGTTCTGTATGACATCCGGTTCGGCGATGCGGGCCTTTGCTTTCTTGTTTGTTCACCCAGAGTCTCTTTCGTCGGGCTGTCGCAGCCTTTGCAAGAAACGACTGGACACTACCCAACACAGGTTTTTCCAGGTGATCGAGCAGGTGGATACTAACCCATATCAGAAGGTGACTGTAGATTCCAGGCAGATGTGCGTCGTGCCCGGCTGCTGCATCTCGGTCTACTACCGCTAGAGCCTCCCGCTGCTCCACCAGTGTTTGACCATTGCACGTGTTTCCTTCTTGGTGGGAGCGAACCCATGTCACGGAGAACGTGCGTTCTACTTGCATTAACGCGTTCTCCGTGCGTTCTACTTGCATTAACGCGACCATGGGCCGAAGCTCAACCCGGTGAGGGTTCCGGTACTTAAGGTGTGCTGGGTGTTTGCCCGTGGCGATTGCTCGAGCTGTTTGCAGGATCTTTATTGCCGCTTGGTTATCACACACCTGTGATCAACTATCTCCCGTTGTTGCCAAGCCTGCGATCAGTGCGTTGCATTCACATCTTGTCAAGGTAATATCTTTCCAGTGTACTTGAAGACGCCCAAGTGTCAGTGTATTTTGCGTTCGAATGCTCCACGCGCCAATTGCTTCTGCAGTTCCACCCGCAATGACACTACATCTCCAGCTGCATGGTTTAGAGGTGCACTGTTAGAGTACGTACACTGTGTTCAATATAATCGCGGTTCTGGCCTGTCGTCTCGAATGCAAACACGGCCGTTACTATGATGCCAATCACCACATCGACCGCATAATTGTGAGTCTCTCAGCCGATAGCACTCTCGACACGTTCGATCTTGCTGCTCCAGTTTGTCAGTATTCACAACCTCCAAGAAACGCTGGTTGCTTCGGGCGAACGCTGTTTGAATCAATGCCCGCTCCATAATATCTTTAACTCCATCGATTTCCGTATCTTGTCATATAATCACTCTCGCAGCTGATCTCGAGCGGCCATGTTGGATAAGATGTGTGACATCCACTGGCACACATAATGCCGCATACTCCGTTGCAACTCCTTCAGGCCTCACCGTCCATATGTCACTACCAGGCCGGCGCTCATGCCACCATTGTACATCAATTTTGTGACCAAATCCCAGCTCATTACCGACAATGTTATCTCCAACCCGTGTTCCAATTCATATCCACGTAGTTCCTGGCGATCCGGCACCACCGCATATTGACTCACAATGAAGAAGCCATTGGATGCGACGTCTACCGGGACCATTTGCAGACTGTCCAAGTTGTGTGGCGTCCTGCCTACTGGGGTTCGTAATACCGTACTCTCATCCGCGCAGCACTGATATACTATCGCGGCCTCCATCTGTTCCTATTCTCTGCATTGCCTATGTGACCAACGGCCTCGTCTAGCTAGATCCTCGCGCCTGGCGATACCGTAATGTGCGTCAATAAGGAACGTGTGGCAACTAATATCCTTACATGCATTATATACAGCTGGCAGTCAAGAACACAGCTAACATTGACTTAAGTTAACCATCGAATGGATCCTGGCGCTATTGGCTGGTTCCGCAACGAGCGCGACTACGTGATTGGCTAGTGAGGTCAGCTCTAGCCAATCAGTGATTGAAGCTACCATTTGAATTCGGACGCGAACATAACTGCTTCTCTCGAACCCGCTCAGAGCGATCTCCAAGCACAACGCAATCTGCCACCACACCAGCGCACTACCCATCCGCCCACCTCATGAGTCCCTCCTCCAAGACTAGAACTCGCCTCACCCAGCAGCAGAAGCTGCGTCTGATCAAGAAGGCAGAGAGCTCCCCCGCTGCGAAGTATCAAGACCTGGCCCTTCGGGCCGAGTTCGGTCTGCGAAGACATCCTGGCAAAGTTACCATCAGCCGCATCATCTCGGGGCGTATCGCGCTGTTGCGCCAGCCCCACGAAAGTGCCCAGCACAAGAACAAGCCGTCTCCACTCCACGCTCATTAGTAAAAGCAGTGTGTAATGTATTCCTAACTAAATCAATACATTTTTCTTTCTTTTTCCGCGTGTTCGCCTTAATAGCCTCCACACTCCTATTCATATCAGAGGTTCCTTATTGACGCACATTACTGTACGGCATCCACTGGCATCTGCGAGATCGCCCACGAACCTGATCTTCCCGGTGTACTTCAGGTTGAATTGCAAAATTTTATGCTGCGTTTCCTTCGACATCTCATTCCATATTGGCCTGTCATTAGGCCTTCCTGGCACACACTTGGAGGGGTTTTTCCAGTCCACTGATGCGTGGATCCCAAGTCGCGATGCGACTCGAATAGTTTGGTGGATCCATCCTTGTAAGTGTGGCGGCGGTTCTAGCACTAGCTCCAGTGGATAACAGGTGAGTCCTGCAAGTATCTGGTATTGCTCGAGGCCTTCGACCAGCAAGTGGTAGGCTGGGATATGGGGTGAGTTGTGCACCCGCAGGGCCAATCGAATCCGCGAAACCGGGCGCGAGGCATAGGATTGACAAGCGTCAACGAAGTTTGTCAATCCTATGCCTCGCGCCTGGTCAAGAAACACTTCCCTTGGTGTTGCGTAGGGCAATTTTAACACGGTCCGCGCTACGTGACGTACCAACTTGTCAACATGTTCCGTGCTTTCAATGACGCATTAAGCTGGGTTCTGTACTGCATCCTGGGTACCCACACCTTGTTCACAATATACCGCAATTGATCCGATGTGAGTCTGCACTTAATGATGGCCTGTGCATCCTTTTTGAGCTGGTGCCACACCGGTCGCAGTGTCTTGCTCCATACATTATCTGTACTCTGGGTAATGCCAAGAAGCTTGAACCCTTCTGCCGGGCTCACCACTGTCTCAGGCTGGGGGTTGCCGTACCCATCGTTGCGATACACGGTGTCTTCGTGTATGGGCCTGCCTGGTTCGTAGTGGAGCATAAAGGATTTAGAAACCCCGAACACTTCCCCCGTCGCATTAATCCCAGTGAAAATATTGGACATAGCGACGCGGCTTTCAATACCTTCTCTTGTTGTCGCGACGTCTACCACATCGTCAACTAACACATTTGCTGCTATCGTTGTATTGTCCGGTGACTGCCATGATTTGTGACGACGGCCCCGGGGCCATGCGCTTGGTGCTCCATTAGCAGGTCCATATAAAATCCAATATGACGGATCGAGAGCACTGATCCTTGCCCTAGGCTGAATTCGCGCTTTCCAGTAGGGATCCAACCGTACGCTGACCGCACCTCGATATCACCTGCTGAGTGAAATCTCATCAGGATGTTATATAGAAGGGCTGGTACTCCGATTCTCCGGTAGATATAAGCCATAACCCATCGAGGGATGCGATCGTAGCTCTTCTCGCAGTCCTTGCTCAGCAGATATAGTCTTTTTCTCCGTTGCTTGGCTCAATCCAGCAATAATGTACAGTGGGTGTAGAAATTCGTCACCCCCCGAGCTGACGGCAGTTATTTTGTCACTGTGGAGGCAAAACTCATCGATTTTGCGTGCAGTTTGTTGTGGAGGACGCGGTACGTTCCCGTGCGTTCTCTGGTGCCTCTTTTTCCCGCCCTTTCCCTGTCGTTGGAATACAACTAAAATTTTGACAGGACCGGGGGCCACAGAAAGTCTGCACCCACCCCAAATATACTAGATTCAGTACACGCACGGATCGCACGATATTGCGTACTGTAAAGAAAAATCGTTTGTATCAGCAGCTGCAATTACTGCCACACTTCTGCGAAAGATCTGTGAGCGGGCCTACTACCGCAGCATGTTGAGTGACGAAATCCCCCTGATCCGTGAGCTTCTACAGCTACCTACACCGACACGTTTTGTTCAAGACGGCGCCCCAGCTCACCGAGCCAAGGCTACAACAGCATACTTGAAGGAGCTGAAGCTTGAGTCCATGGACCACCCTTCTCAAAGCCTGGACTTGAACCCCATTGAGAATCTTTGGGGCATCGTGACGGCAGAGCTCCACACGACTCCAGCGACTGACCCGGATGACCTCCGTGAGAAATTAGCTACGATATCGTATAAAATCCCCGTTGGTATTGTACAGAAGCTAATTTACTCCATGCCGGCTCGCCTGGAAGCTGTTAAAAAGGAGAAAGAAGGCTGCACTAGATGGTAAACGGTAGCTAGGTATCCAGTTCGGTGATCGACACCATACTAAAACTAGTATATTTGGGGTGGGTGCAGACTTTCTGTGGCCCCCGGTCCTGTCAAATTTTTAGTTGTATTCCAACGACTGGGAAAGGGCGGGAAAAGAGGCACCAGAGAACGCGCGGGAACGTATCGCGTCCTCCAAAACAAACTGCACGCAAAATTGATAAGTTTTGCCTCCACAGTGACAAAATAACTGCCGTCAGCTCGGGGGGGGGCAGCGTTTCTGCACCCGCTGTAGTTGTGAGTGCAGCATCTTGCACCTTTTAATCTCTTTGGAAGCCATGTTGCATTGGGTGATTGGGTACATTCCGTTCTAAGTAGTTGGTGATGGCTGTTAACAATCGAGTTGCGAAAGAACTCTGGATCATGATGGGCCTCCACGGTGGTGGTCCGTCGCGTTCCCACACGCCGGATGCCTGAGTCGTCTTCGGCAAGAACAACATCTGCCTATGGTTGAGAATATCAGGAACCACACCCGTCCGGAGGATAGTATTGAATATGAGGCGTTCTCGTTCACGTATGATGACTGGCGCTGCAATCCACAGTTCTTGTAGTATCCCACCATACCCCGGCGCAACACCTGTGTTGACCTGTCTATCTACTGCTTTTTAAATGTCGACATCGTAGCAAACATTATCCCAGCACTGTGACCCCTCCGCAAATGCTTGCTGGTGTGTACCGCCAGCTTTTATGTCATTGATCATCCAATCTCGAATGAACCGGGGTGTGGCCCCGTCTACTTCTGCTTCCGTCCGCAAGTGGGGTGGTTCCATAGTTCACTGGTCGGGTGGTACCCAATTGTTTAGTAATTCTGTCATGCTCTCTGATACAGCAGCCCCGACTCCAAATATTCATACTCTGGTGCTTCTCCTATTAATCCCCATTGTATGGAGACTGGAGGCAATGCCGAGACGATAGTAGATCGTAGAAACCGTGTGATTTTACCGTTTGCTATCCATGCTTTCGCTGCAATCGCTGACCCTCGTTGCGTTACCGTTGACGCCAACACCCCCTTGTTCGGAGGGTTCTTTTCCATAATCTCCATCCCGTATTAAGTCTTAGGTCAGCCAGCTCAGGGGGCGGTGATGACGCCCGCCACTCTCCTAGGAGCCTCACCCCCTCCGCGTAAGGGCTAGTGGCTGGTACCCGGTCTGGGAAGATGACCCACTTCGGCGATTGTAGCTTCATGTATTCTCTCAGCAACTGCTCCGCCTCAGTATCCGGTCTTTGTTGTAGTCTGCCTACCGCCTTAAATTGACCGTGGCATCGCGAAGCCCTCTTAATCCTGACAGCCTATCAATTGATTGGCGACACTGGCTTCGTTCACCCCTCACATCCTTGGCAGCTTGGTACATGCACTTATATACGGATTGTCTATGGCCTTATCAAGCCACAAGTCGATTTCTGTGTTGGAGACCTGATCTTCGTGAAGTGGGTCCACTAACGTCACAGCCCTTGTCGCTATCTGTTTTTCTACATGTGACGCAAACTGGTACAGCTCATCTGTGGTGGCGCCTTTGACAGGTAAAACCTTAATCACTTGTGCGTGTTGTAGATGTGTTCGCGTTCGTTGTGCTCTGTCGAGTTCGATGGATACGAACGGGGTACCAATATGATCACTCCGGTTGATCGAGTACATCCAGATACCACTTCGTCGGATTTGATGGCTGTGTCGAGCACTGATATAGATATCAGCTAACGATGTTCGTGTACTCCCGTTTTGATATGTGAATCTGGGCATCAACGGGAAGCGGTGCTGGACACACGACACTATGGACTGTTCGCCTGTCCTATCGCGGAAGTCATCGCTAGATTGCTGCGCAGCCGTGCCGCGTCCCCAATCGCTTTGCCGGTCAATGCGTTCATCCGGATATGCATTGAAATCTCCTGCCACCACGTTCATGTATCCGCATATCTTGGCGTTATCAAGTTGGCCTTCGATCCATCGACGCTCTCGATAAGTCGCCTCCTCTGTTCTGTGAGCAGTGTCTGGGCAATAGGTTCCAGTAACTTGTAGGTGAGACCGCGTTCCGACTCGGATGATTATTCTGATGGACCGACCTGAAGGTGAATACACAGTTTCTTGTTTCTTCCATCAGCCTTGTCATCTCTCCATGTCCATCACGATTCCTACGCGTTGATGACCAAATACCAGTAGTGCGGGACCTTGACCTCCATGGTGTGATCGACTGTACACCTTGGATCCCTCCTGATTTCCCAGTGCAGCGTCCGCGACCACTAGGAAGTCAAGGTTGTTGGCAATGAACCAGGGACAGGTCTTCGTATACATTTCCCCCCAGAACCCTTTGTTGATATTGGTTGTAGCTATCCTGATATCGTAGTCTCTTCGGTCTTCCTGTATATCACCTCGAACCCCCAGGTACTGTTCTACGTAGTGCTCGCGCTGCTGCACTCCCTCGTGGACGGTGTTCCCTCCCCTATTGTATTCGTGCGGCATTCGGTCTAAGTGCGGACACCAACGCCGTCGGCGCCTCCCTCTTTTATGGCGTCGAGATAGCGCCATCGTCGGATCTAAAAGAAGCCGGGTATCCTCATTCTCGGAGTTGCTCGAGTCGTCCGATGATAATGGCGTATCCGCATGCTCTTCAACAACATTTTCTCCAGTCGGGCCTATATTCACCTCCTGCTGAACGACCACGGCCTCTACGCTCATCATCGGTCCACAGCACATCGTCACTATCATAAAAAGTATATAGACTGCCCATGTCCATTTCAACTTCTGGCGGAAGATTACTGGGAGCCCGCTCCGCCCGCTGGACCCCCTTATCCAAAATCCGGTACCTGCATGTACTTGGCCATTCGTTGTAGTAGCGATGCTATCCCTTTCTCTTCAATGCTGTTGACTGTTGGGCCTGCTCCATTGAGTGAATGACCGTGTCGTGTGCTTGAAGACGCGTGTCGAGATCCTGAGCACGACGGTGTAGCTGCGTCTGGACGTGCTGAACGAGCTCACGTGACTGCTACCCGACTTGTTCCGCGATTATCGCTTGCATCATTGGTTCATACTGTTGCAACGCATTCTTTGCGACGCGCTGGTTGTGGCATGGGTGACGGCGCCCGTTGGTACTACATCACGATGCTCAACTCGAGGTGGCCGCTCTCCCAGTTGGCGTGTTATGTTCCGTGATATATTTTGCCATCTGTCGTTAGCGCGTCCTCGCACTTGCCGGTTGTCACCTTGGTAAAGCATATTTCGTGCCGCGCGTGTATTCCTCAAGGCGTTGGCGGCACTGTCTGGCGAAGTGACCCAATACACCGCACCGAAAGCACCGCAAACCTCCGTCTTCTCCGGCTTGTTTACAAACAACTTGATGTTTCCAATGAACAGTCTTTTGTGCTGCTGGACCCCGTATGATTCATAAAGTCTATCTGCAGTCTGGTCATCATGCAGGGTCAGCGTTCCCCACCATCTGCTAGCTTGTAGTGACACCGTCGTGCCCTCATATCCGAGTCCAATCAGTTTTTCCTCGATCTGCTTGGGTGTCAGCTCTGGTCTGATACCAAAAACGTGAAGCCTTCTACTGAGGTCCTCTAGTTCAATCGCTGCCCATGGACGTATCATTACTTGACGATGGGCATTCCACTCGATGTTCCGAATTGGCGCCAATCTGATAGTCCTACCATCCTCAACGCTTTGGGGTGAGGCATCCGCTCTCACCCAGAATGCTTGGTATACCCTGTTAGCGGTGTCTGCGCACTCAAAGCACAGCCAGAAGGCGAACTTTATCTCGCCTGTGTCAGGGTCTCTCACCGCGTTATTAACACAGGCAATTGACGGCCATTTCCCGTGACGCACTCTGCTCGCTCCATGTGAGACGACAACCGCTTCCATAGCTCCCCAACACTGCAGTACCTTGTCGATGTCTTTGGCGGACATGTAGTTCGCGTTGCTATATTCCAGCTCGATTAAGTCGAGATTCGACTGCTTTCGGCCTGTAAAGTCGGGCCCTACCCATATTGTGGCACCATGGACTTTGATGTACCCCCCTTCGGAGTAGCATCCACAGCTTTCGGTCATTGCTTTTTGGCCGCCCAACCATTTCCTTCAGCTGGCCGTCAACAGGCGCCAATTGCTGCGCGTCTAACGCCACACCATTGGACTCGCACACTTGTACGATTCCCGTGGACGACTCTGTCAGACCCCAGTATCCTTGGTTGGGTACCGGGATTGTCGGCTCGTCAGTCGAGAATGCGATCATTATGGTTGTTTGTCGGAAACGCGTTTCAAAACCTGCCCCGTCAGTGTCCGAGTGCTCGTGATCCAGTTGTTCTTCTCCATCACTGGTACTGGTCTCGATGTCCCGTCGCACTTCTTGGGTCATATTCACGTCACTCTGAGCGCGTTCATCGTAGTCTTGGTCACCATGCGGATATGGCGGAGAAGCCCCCGGGCTCGTGGGCCTTGACACATCACGTGTCTGCAGCCGACTGGTATAGTTTGCTCCGTTTCCGTCCATCCTTGTGCGCGAGGTGTTTACACGCTGCGCTGCATTGTGCGCTTCGCCGATGCAGCTGGCTTGTTCGTGTACTTTGCGAGCAGCCGATTTAGGGTTCGCTCGGACTGACCTAACGTTATGCGCTGCATCTGACGTCACCTTTAGCGAGTTGGTCTTGGATTTGGGTCTTGGTGAAGCTTGGGACGCCATCCTGGTTCCGGTAGTTGTTGCTGGGTGTCGGCGGGGTCTTCTTAAGTTGTTTAGCGAGGGTTGATCTTCCACGGCCTCCTTGTTCTTTGTGACTGTATAATTATCCTGTTGCGCTCTTTCGCGTCTGTTCATCACCCGTAACGGATCGCCCTTGTGCTTACCAAGGCCGTTCGGGGAGCCCCCCGGTATCTGGCGCTGCTGGCCTTGTGCTCTGTACCTGACGAGCTCTGCGTTGCGTTTCGTGGGTCGTCCTGTTAGATCCTATAGCGGTTCCTTGTCGATAACACTTGATACGCTTGCGAGTTTACACGAGCGGCCGAGGTTGCCGCCTTGATTCCCCCTCGGACTTCTGGCTTCGTCAGCGGTTTCGCTTGGGCACCTCTTGGCACTTTGGGAATCAGCTTTAAGTAGAACACCGCGTGGTTGAAGTGGCTAGCTTTGTTGCCGTATATTTGTGGTCGAAACATGCACGCTGACACCACAAAGATGCAGGTCAGGCCTCGTGTTCTTGGCAAGAGCAAACGAACCCGCCGCAAGGTTCGTGTGGTGCGTGCTGTCCAAAACGTATCTCGTCAGCGCGCGTTTAATGTTCAGTCGAGCTGTGGGACGGTGGGACGAGCGTCACATTACAGCTCAAGCAATTATGCTAGTTGCAGATCAAAATGCGTCTACTAATGAGCTGAATAGGGACTAACACACAGCACCTAATCGTTCACTGAGTTCTTTGACACGAAACTACCGACAATAGCCAAAACCGGAGTAGACAGAAGAAGATCGGTGCTTAGCTCTGAAACAGATTTCAGAGGACACAATTTATTAATTATCGTATGTTATTGAATTTATAGAGGGTATTCTGTCTAATACAAATTGTGTACCGCTACATGTTAGTGGTGTTGTTACGTGCCCTTTGTTATTCCACCTGACCGTGAGGTGAGTCGTATATCACGCGGCGTCAGAGTCCGAGTCACTCTTATACTCTCGTTGGCTGACAGTGACACTAGTCGCTGCGCCAGATCGTCCACCCTTGGTGAACAACCGCACTTTATTACTGAGTTGGTAACTAAACCTACTCTTCTCTCTCAACAACCACGACTTCGGCTTCTGCTGGTCTCCTTATCAGCGTTCACGTCCGTCGATCTCTCAACAATTCACACTGCAGGCATCCGTTTACACCAACTACTGCTGTGCCTCCGTCAACGCCTCCCAACGCGACTACTTACGGCCGTCGGTCTCATGCCGTCGTCCGCTTTCGACAAACTCTGAACGGACCGAATCTCGGTCGCCCGCCATTCGGCTAGCACCCGCAAAGCCGGCAAACTCCAGTATACCAGCCCGAAGCCAGCGACTCGCTAGACTGTCAACGCGCATTCACTCAGGCGATCCACTCGCTCGCACACTGCCACGCCCACACCCAGATGCCGGCTCGACAGCAGACTCTCAACGACACACCGGTCGCTAGCCACGTCGTAACTTCCAGGAGCGACACCTCTTGCCAGCCACTCGGCAAAGTCTAACTGCCCGGCCTCTCGGTTCGACCGCCTGCACTCAACTGAAAAGTCGAGTCAACATCGGCAGGATCTGACGAACCTACGCACCCCTTCGTCGCGCCACTCTTCGTCCACTCAGCCACTTGCGTACCGTCCGACTGCACTGCCGTGGGCTTCTGGACCCCAAAGACGTCGTTCAGCCCCCTCATGCCGCTCGTCGACTCGACCAGCTGTGGGTTGCTGCGACTCTTCAACCCCGTTGACTATCCTGACGTGACTTCTCATATGCCTCCTGTTACACGCCTTCACCAAACACAGAGTTTTCCACGACTCTATCCGCGTACCAGGGCCAATCGTATTCTCGCATCAAGATCCATCTTCTACCACCGCCTTCTCCACTTCGCCGTGACCTCGTTTCTCTCGAGACTGGACTGGTCGTATCTCGAATTCCAGTACGTATTGGCCTGCGGCGTTTCTGCACCGTCACCGCCGTAGCTCCACCACCTTTGTACCTGGTTGTTCATCATTATTCTCACTCGCCATTGTTCGTCCAGTTCGCTTTGCAGGATGTCTCACAGTGACTGCGTGTACAGGTTCCTTCGTTGCTTCCACAAGCGCTCTGTCGCCGCTTCATCCGTTTCGCGTTCAACCGAGCCTTCATATTCCAGCTGCTCCTCGATGTCTGCGATGATTTGTTTTAATAACACAGCCGGGTAGTGATAGCTCACAAGAAAAGACACATGCGCCAAAAATAGCTCGGGCTTAGCATCCACATCTTCGCGTTCCACCAGATAATTATCGAACCCCGCTGGCTCAACTACTTTCACCGGTCCGAGTCACAGGTGTACTAGCTTCACCGCCTTCGGTCCCCTCGGAGGTTTGTATCACCATGCCCGATCGCCCGGCAAGAACGTCCGTATTTGCCTGACTTGTCGATTGTAATAACGCGCTTGACGTTCTTGCTCGCGTGTCCTTGCCACATCAGCGCAGACATGACAGCTTGCCATGGCAGCGAGCAGGTGTCTGTGGTATTCTGTCAGCTCACCAGCTTCCGCTATATTGGCTCGTCTCAGTAAGCCATTTGGCTGCCGTAACTTCCTCCCCATCATCTGCTCGTTCAGTGACAACATTACTGTCGAATGATGTCCACTGTTATACGCATATACAGCAAAGTCTACCTATACGTCCCAATCCCGTTGGTTCTCGTTATTCATGTAGCGACGCAGTCTTTCCATGTTCGGTGAAAGCGCTTGACTAATCCTTTCATTTGTGGTCGGTATGGTACGGGGTTAATATGTTGCGCTTGTAGCATCACCACTAGCTGTTCGATTGCTTTGCCTGTTAATTCGGGTGCTCCATACGTGAGGAGTTTCGGAACACACCAAATCGCAACACTATGTTCCTCATGAGGAATGCTGCTACATTCTCTGCTGTGTGCTGTTTCGCTGTCGTTGCCACTGCGTAGCGTATTACGTACTCCACTGCCGATATCACGAAGCGTTCACCTCCATCGGTGGTTGGCAGCGGTCCTACAACGTCCAGAGCCCATCGATCTCTTACGTCTCCACCTCGAATGCTACGTAGAGGAGGAATAACCTCGCACGGTCTCGCCTTGCGGCTTCCGCACTCTTGGCACCCCGCTACCCAGCGTCGTGCTTCTTCTGCAAGATCGGCCACCAATAAGTTTGGGTGATTCGTGCGTAATTGTGCGGTGGCCTAAGATGTCCGGCCCATACGGAATCGTGTCACTCCGTCAGTACGCCGGCCCAAAGCGCTCGTGGTAAGATCACTCGGGGCCCCGTTGCCGTATCCACTGTCGCCAAGCCAAAACACGTCGCTCCTTTTCTGCATTTATGTTCGCCTGATTCGAGTATCCGTTGAACTAAGAGACATTTCTTTTGAGCTTTCATGATTTCACTCACTGTTCGTGAGTTGTTGTGTTAACCCCACCGGTCGTTCACGGCACAGCCTCTTCTTCCTTTCGCGCTGCCGTTGACCATGAAACCTGTACCCGTTTCGACTGCGACTCCCGGCTGCGGTCAGTTCTTGTCTGTCCGGTTGTCGTTCACCTCGCACCGTTGACCTTGCAGTCGCTATCACACGCAAAGGGACTTCTGTCTCAGTCCGGCGTGGATCCGAATTGGTACCCACTCTCTCGCGCAGTGATGCTCCACCTGCCGCATGTATGGGTGAGTTGGGCTCGACCGGTACTTCATTAACCTGGTCTCCACCGGCGTTTTCATTCGCTTCCGTCTCACCCCGATGCCCCTCGTCCTGCTCGTGACGTTGGACCTGCTCAACGTCTTGTCGCTGCTGTTCCTCTATACGTCGTTTCGCTGCTCGAGTCATTGGTCGCGACGGGTCCATCATCGCCGCCCTCCGCCACGAACGTCTCGTCGTCGTATCTGCCGTCAGCGCAGTTGCGGTCCTCGCCTCGCTTTCGCCCACCTCTCGGCCGCCTGCGGCCACATCTCAAGTCCCCGTAGCCCCGTGCTCGTCATATGACGCGCTGACTGTTGCCACCAGCTCGCCTTACTCAACAACATCCTCTACCTGCCGCTCAGATCTACCAACTGTTGCTGCTTCTGGCGCTGCAGGCTGCCGTTCGTCACTCGTTGTGTTGGCACGCATCTCGATGCCGCTGTCTACTACCACACGCGCCATCGTTTGTGCCGCCGCCTGCGATTTCGCATTTCGCCGGCGACCAATGGCGGTGAGTGTGCGTGCTTCCACCGGTGCTCGAGATAAAGCGCCCGCTACACTATTGATACTGCCTAGGCGAAACTGAACTTCAAAGTCGAATTCCTGTGGAGTGAACGCCCGTCGGTGCGATTTGCCAGTCAGGTTTGTACTCGTCATAAACCATTTCAAGGCGGCATGATCAGTAACTTTTGTGAATCGTCTGCCGTATAGGTAGGGTCGGAAGCGCTTTACTGCCCATACTACTGCGAGACACTCAAGCTCGGTTATGCCATATTTACTTTCCGCCACGATATTCACTATGCTCGCATAAGCTATCGGCTGCCATCCTAATGCATCAAATAGGCACCGAGGCCCACTTGACTGACGTCCGTGACAACATGGAATGGCAAGCTAAATTTAGGGTAGAGAAGTTGTGGCGAGGCGAGTGAGCGCCTTTTTCGCCCAGGTGTATAGCACGTAGCCACGGGGCTGCCCTTCCGGAGAAATACTCCTCCTTCCGGATTTCCCAATGGGGTCAGACTCCGGAAGGAGCACTGGGTGCCGCAAACGGAGTTGGCGTGCGACCTTGTGAATCCCTTTCGGTGTCGTTTACCTTCGGTGGAACAGGACTTCACCTGTTGAGTTGTTTTTAATATAGAGAAATCTCGAGGTGCAGACCGCTTACGTTACTTCAAACGTAGGTCACTACGGCTGGGTTGAGATCACAAGTAGACCTTCCCAACACAACCAATGCTATACAGAGAGTTAATATGCAAATATACAGCCGCTACTTATTCTTTTGGACCCTTGGGCGGGGGGTCCTTACACCAGTTCTACGAGTTTCTTCTGGACCACTGGTCGAATCCAGACGCACCCTTTTCTCACGCGCACCAGCTCCCACAAGGAGATAATTAACTCCAAACAGAAGACTTTCGGAAAGCTCAGCTCCAGAAGGAGAACAACCTTCAGACAAAAAAAAACAGTATACAGTCCTATCACACAGTAGTCAATCGATTGGATCCAGGGGTGACCCCACCCAACCTCCTAGAAACGCAGTTAATATGAAATAGGACCTCCAGAAGGAGCGTCCACAATTGGAATATGACATTGGACAGGTCACTTCGGAGCGCGCGCCGCTCGATCACCGCCTAATTGGACTTAGCCTTGTTGGAGAGTTCCACGGCGGTAGTCACGGTCACGTCGTGTCCAAACGCAGGTCTTGCAGCTTAGGGCCACCGGCAGGGTTGGTTCCTCCGGCCAAGGCTTGTTCCTCTCACTGCTTGACAGTGCTCCTGATTTCTAGGAACCCGAAGACACTTGCACCCCTCTTGGCAAATTGAACTCTGAAAGCAGCCTCTTTTATCTTGGTTTCACAATAGTCGGAAGTGGCGTAATCAAGGCGTCCATCTGGAGGGCGACAGGGGGGCAGTCGGTGCTGGTGGTCTTGGTCGGTCGTTAACATCCTGGCTTGACTATACTTGGAATCTGGAAGGACCTTCTGGGTACAAATCAGGTAAGCAATCACTTGATGACGCGTTGTCCCTCCACAGGCTGAGTCCGGATTGCTGCGTCCGAACGGCTTCGTCCGGAGTCCGGGGCTCCAACTTCTGGAGTTTATCTTGGATTCAGTATACCCATCGTCCGGAAGGGCATCAAATCTCCTCCTCCCGGACACCATCTTGGCTTCCCTCTGCACTTGTGGCGTTGCTCGTTACACGCTCGACGATCTCTACCGTCAAGGTCCTTTGTGGACCCGTCGCAGGCAGGGTTAGAGGGGCGGACAAAAATTGTGAAGCCGCTTCGTGTCAACCGTCCTTCTCATCCCAACCACTCATAGAGGAATTTGCCTCCGAGCTGATAGGTTGCGACGAGACCACGCGTAGCTAGGCGAACGAAGATGTCCAAACGCCGGAACCCTCCGGATGGCGACATGGTAGCACAACTTGCGGAAGTGGCCTCCCTTTCTCGGCCCATTTCTTATCCACCAATAAAATCACAGGACGGGTGTCGGAAGCATCTTTCTCCGAAACACCGTCAAAACGCGATTTCCCACACAACGCGCAGAACGATGGTTGCTGCTTCCTCCGCGAACGCTGCGAGCGGCACCCCGTCCGGGGGCGGCTCGGCTGCACCT
>BSXT01000992.1:0-27143 GCA_030267785.1 Phytophthora fragariaefolia | reverse complement strand
ATTTCAATGGACTTCGTCTTTGGTCTTCCGCCTGATAGCAGGCGGATGACTGGTATCGTGATCTTTGTTGATCGCTTCAGCAAGATGGTGCATCTTGCTGCAGTTCCAGTAGAAGTGACAGCCAAACAAACGGCGCGTCTGTTTGTTGACATGGTGTTCCGACACCATGGCATGCCGATCGATATTGTATCTGATCGGGATCCACGCTTCACAGCGCGTTTCTGGCGTGAAGTGTTTACACTCCAAATATTCTCGCGTTGGCCATGTGTCTGGTGCAGAAGTACCTCCGGCTCCATGCAGCCCATGCTCCCGCACAGCGTGCGGTTCCGGGCGTTCTGGGTCTGCTCACTGCCGTCGTCACATCAACGAACAACACACAGGCCGGGCCTGTAGTGAACAAGGATGCGTCGACAAGCCGTCATACGGTTTGGCCAAGTCGCCATTGCAGCTTCTGTCGATCGACAGAAGCTGAACGCTGATAACAACAGCAGAGGCAACACTAATGAATTTAAAATCGGTTCATTTGTTCTGTTACCTACACAGAACCTAGCTAAACATGCAGTGTCTGACTTCAGAGCAAGCATGCTTGCTCCGCGCTTCATCGGACCCTTCACCGTGTTGGCGAAGCACGGCAACGCGTACACGCTGGACATACCGTCCAGCATGCGCCTCCACCCAACCCTTTATGTTGGGCGGCTGAAGCCTTACGCACAATATGAGTCACGTAAGCTTGGTTACTCGGCGCCGACGCCTGCTCGAGCGCGCCGATGCGCGTTCGCAAGACAGCTGGCTTCGACCCAAGGTCGACCTGCACGTTCGAAGCGGTCGGCGAGACCTGGGCGAGCTGTGCCTTCAACAAGGCCAGCTCCTGCTCCAACGCAGCAAACTCGGCCGTCTGGAGGCGTTCAACAGCCTCCTGACGATCAACGGAGTCTGGTAGACGAGACCCGCGGCGTCTTCCCGTCGCCTCCACCCCCACTGCGAGACGCACAGGGGGCAACTCGCTGGATCGTCCAGCGAATTGTTGGTCTTCGGATCCGGACCCAAGGTCCAGATCATTTTCGTATTCGTTGGTTAGGATTTCCTCCGAACCACGATACGTGGGAGCCGCGGAACGTCCTGATGCGGGACGTTCCGGAAATGGTGACGGAGTATGAAACCCGCCACCACCAAAGCCGTCGAAGGGCGTAAAACTTGAGCGAGAACTGTAGTCACCTACAGCTCTCGGCAGAGTGCTGTGCCCACCAGTGGTACTCGAAGACATCTGCGCAATCAAGTTTGTGAGCAGAGTCTTCAGTTCCTCGGGCACACGCACACTCACACCCGTGTACCCGTTAATGTCCCGTTCGAACTCGCGCACTGCCCTGACGTGGCAGTGCTCGCACGCGATGTCCATCGGCACCGCGCACGGAATACCCGCTTCGACTGCACCCCAGTGCAGCCGGTCAATCTTTGGGCGCTTAGGGAAGCGCTCATAGCGTTCGCGAGCTAAGCGAACACGCTCACTGTAGCCAGCGGGGTCTTTGTTGAAGTTTTCAACAAAGGCACCCCAGCTTTGACATAGTGCCTGCCATTCGGGCACTCTGCTTCTACGGGAAGTCTTCTTACTCCCGTACCATCGGAACTCATTAAAGAGTCCGATGTAGTAATCGCGCCTTTGATCTGTCGCCGGATCAAAGTCGAGCTCCTTAGTGACCTCATCATCTATGATGCCACTGCACGAGTACAGTGCGTACTGACTCGGCGGAGCGGTACGGCCGAAGCGAGTATGGATCTCGCTTGGAGTCGGCATCCACGGGTCGCTCAGTGGCCCAGTGCACGACACAACAGTACCGGACGAAGTGGAGTCGCCTTCACGTCGCGGACTGGACAACGGTCCCGCGTCAGTGAGCAGTCTATCGCTGCCGCTTCGCGAGCGCTTCGAGCTCGCAGCGTCCGAGTGGTCCTCACGAGGACGACGCTATCCCACGCCCGGTTCATCGCATCTTGAAGACGAGGTTTCCTCGTCTTCTTCCACATCCTTCATGTCAGCATCACTGGCAGCATCGAAAAGAGCTTGAAGCTTATCACTGGCAAAGTTTGCCTTGCCGCGCACCTTCTCGTACTACCCAAGCGAACGATGATGCTTGGGGGAGCTTGATGTCGTCACAGTTGAAGTGACGACGGATGTCGAAGGCGAAGAACTTGTAGTTGTTGCTGCAGGAGCAACGACAGAATCCGCCGCTGCAGGTACAGCAGGCGCGCTGGCAGTCCGTGTCGTTGGCGTGCTCATTCCGAATGAGCACGAGTTCCCCTCCACAGAAGGCGTTGGATTGATGTGTCGAGACCAGCACATCAAGTCGGATGCTGTAGCGGGGCTACACATTCAGCTAACCTCCACATTAGTACAATAAGCACTAATAGATACATTCGGGAGGGCCACAGCGTAGTGTGGCCATCATTCATATTAGGAAACAATACTATAGGTAGAAAGCAACACATATCTGCCAATAAGGATCATACATTAGGTCAGACATTCTGCATAGAGGAAAAGCCAAAGTTAACATTCAATTCAGTTCTCATTTTACCGCAAAAAGGTTATTAATCCTCTTTTTTAGACCTAATTACACTTGAGGTGTCAAGTATAATTAATCTAAGCTAATTACACCTAAACTTCCTCGTACACATGCGCACACGTGTAAGCTAAAGTCGTGGGCTAAGTAAGCCCACTACAATAGTTACCTCAGGTGACATGCTAGCATCCGATTTCATTCCGTTTTGTTATGCGAACTACCTTTATCGACGCACACGACAAAAACCTTGTTGTACTTGCCGTCGGGTATGAGTCCCAACATAAGCGAGTCGAATCGAAGAACGTGGCGCGCTCCATGCGTGGCCAGTATTCTACCCAAGAGCCGGAGTATCGACTGCGCGCGCTAAAGCGCACTTACAGAGAAGCCCTAGCACGATTCCCACCTTGTTTTTCCTCCACTTCGACGGTTACTCTGACTAAAATCGCGACATTGCGCCTACTAGTACCTAATTAAACTTACAAAGCCATTGGTGATATTTTATATGGGGGTCCAGCCGCTGATGTCCGCCAACGAGCTGGCAAGCGCGATAGAACGCAGGTGAGATGTTACCGACTGAAATATCCAATGTGAATAAATGATTGGCAATGTGGTTCAAGACGACATATTGTTAGATATCGGTTCGGGGTTGGGGAACGTTGCCGCTCAGTTTGCGATCCAAACGAATGCGCGCAGGTGTTTGTGTATTGAGAAACGACAGGAGTTAGTTCAAAGAGGCGTCTTCCGCTTGAGATCACATGCTGTCAGAACTCAACTTCTACATAAATTGGTTTCGTGCCATGAGGACGTGCTTGATAAACCTATTTATTCCCGTTCTTATATCCAAGGCGCATCGATCATTTATCTGAATGACTTCCTGTTTGACGAAACAGCAAAGATAGCAGTACAACCTCGAAATTTGGTTGATGCCGAAAGTACGTGTGGTCGTATCCACATTTTGTTATTGCCCTCGGCTCCGCGCTTCATGTCGAAGCCGATTTTGCGCTAAATGGAAGCTCGTGGAAACTACATATGGACGTGGAAGCTGGAAGTCGTCTCCGATCCCAATTCACGTGTACAAAACTCGTCAGTAAGTTCATCCGGGATTACACTGGTGTTGGAACTATGCGTAACCAGCAGAGTGGCAGAGCTGAGCGGGCGTGTCTTGAAACATGTCGAAGCCCTCCACCCCACAGCCCAGACTCTCCAGAGCAGCGTTGCGTATCAGGAGTACGTAATAGATGCTGATAACCAATGTATTAGGAATGCAAGGTAACAACACCACACACAACGACCTGGACGCTGCACACGTTACTTTGTTTACGCCTCAGAGTCGTCCTCAATCTTGTAGGCGAAGCAGTGGAAAGCACATATTACACTGACAATATAGAGAGGTGAACTAGGCAAATGTGCAGCTATACTTTGATCAAGATATATACTCGGAGCCGGGCAAATGCGCAGCTATACTTTGTTTTAAGTGCCTATACTTCGTTTTAACTGGGCAAATGCACAGCTATACTTAGTTTTAAGTACTTCAATCTTCGAACTTCGATCAAGATATATACTCGGAACTGGGCAAATCCATAACTATACTTTGATCAAGATATATACCCGTAAAGATGCAAATATTTACCCAATATATAGTGATCGAAGTGTGTTAGCCAAAATAATACATGAAGATTTTACATACTCGTAATTTGTGTCTATCCCAAACAATTGTCGCGCAACACCATTTGGTTGGTTCATTGGACTCTGACTTGTTTGGCTTAGTGGAAGTTGCTCGCTCGTAGGGGGTGGATCTTGTAGGCTTGACGGGCAGTCAGGGATAAATTGGTTATTTCTGTTGGTACTGGACCGATATTAAGCCTTGAGATTGGCCAAACCAGACGATAGGCGGGTATTTCCTTTCTCGCTGAAGAGGCCATTTAAAAGGTAAAAGTCGTGAAATTTATCCCAGCAGGTTCAAGCGCTTTGTGAGCAGGTGAATGGCGTGCTGCCTTCATCGTGTACAAATCGGCAGAGACACACCGTACGAGTAAGACAGTAATCGGTTACCTCAGTCGGGTATCCTCCTTCGTAGCGCACTCTCGCTTTTTTCTGGCTTTGCGTTTTGAACATTTGCTTTGACGACATGACAGAACTCTGTGTGTGGTTGCTATGGGCACTTGACGTTACGTACTCTTTGCTCTACGGAGTAACCGTGGAGGTAGCTATCGTTCCATCGGCTACGCTGCTACCGAACACCATCCTTCCGCCACTTGGTGCGTCTTTTTATCTACCCGAAATGAACTCAGACACTAGCTCCGTCAAAAACGTTTTGTGGGGCCTCCATAACTTGAAGTGTCGATTACCATTCGCTGAGTTAAGTAGATTGACCTTTTATGCCATCTTTGGTAGGACTGGCCGTCGACGAGCGAAATCTAACTCGTATCTGGCCCAAACAATCAATATGTTGCATATGTTGGTTGTATTGTAAAATACACTTTGGGGCGGGGAACGCACGAATTGACGATCCAAGTCATCGATTCACTGATGTGGTGGTAAGACGGATCAGCATTGGTGACTATTGTCACATTGCTACCGTCGCACCCCGATGCCGCAAACATGCTATGTTTAGCGGCCACGGACTGATGACAGTCACCACAGATCGAGTCTTCTTTGGTGTGTTTAGGGTAATGTTTTCCTCCACCCTGCACTGCTCCCCGCCCGTACTACATCTTAAGCCGTAGATCTAGCAAGGGTTTAACATTAGTTTAGTAGTTATCCATGTTAATAATTCGCCGGGAATAAATATATGGTCGCACCACCTCCAGTACACGTTTGCGCATTTGTTTTACATCCTCTAGTTCTTCTCGCAACTGCTGCATATCGGCTGGTCTCACCACGTTTACCAATCGATCAACAATATTGCTATTGTTGCAATGGAGACGATAGTTCAGAGCAATACTTACCACATACATTCAAAAATGATACTTACCACCAGGCTTCTGTGGATTGAACACAATTAGGTGCCTACCATAGCGTGACATACACGCAATACTGGCTTTGGCTAATGCAATGTCACGCCCAACTTCGACATATCGGCTACCGGTACACTTCAGCAGGTTCGTGAGAATCATGTAGAACATAATACCAAGAAACGCCATTAGCTCATCTATAGTGAACGGTTTAATAATTTTGATCTCATTGACATTGGCATATCCAAGACAACTTGCTTCCAAAAGTAGAGGGGAATGTAGGAGAAGAAGCTCCAAGTAGTCGAATGGACCAACTATGACGATAATCCGGTAACAAGTGTGTTGCCGTGCTGTCATCTGTGCGCTTGTACAGGTCGCTGGCGGCTTCTATTTCCACGTGAGGGTCAACACGCATACTCTTTACCACTTCAACCTCAGTAAGGCTCGCTAGCAAGAACACCTCGGGATCGTACCTCTCGTAGACTTCTTCGTCCGACCCGATTTCTAGTTCGTCCAGTGGGAAGTCCAGATTCAGCCCCTCGTCTATTACCGTGTCAGTCAGATCACGCCATGCCGGTTTGTTAGGTACACGCACAAGAGCTTGATAGTTCTCAATACCGCGTTTTATAGCTGCAAGTCAGTGATTCCACAGCGTTTTGAATCTGGGTATCAACCCACATTACTTGGAGAACACCTCCATTCTTAGGTCTCTTGACACGACGACATACACGGCCAACAATATAGACGGTACCTACACATATATATATTGTTTCTCATCCACGTCTCCTTTGACGGCGAGAACGCAACCATCTTCTTCAACAAAAGCTGCGCAATCGCTGGTGTGGATGGGGTTCGACTACGCGGACTGGCGCTTGTTGCCGAATCGGTCACTGCTGTCGGAGATGCAATATTCTGATCGGCATGTCCGGCGCTCGATCTACTTGACATTTCAGTCGCACCATCCGGTCGAGCTTGAGCGGATGGGACACAGTGGCCCCCGCTATATGCACCATTGTTCCCGTTATCTTCTTTACCACACATAGTACGACAGCCACCACCGTTGCCTCTCAATGCAGCATTATTTTCGTCATTTTGCGATATTCCTGCAACAACAGAGCTAGTACCATCTCCAACGCCAGCGCCACAGCAAGCATCCCCGCGTGCTGCTTGATGGTATTCCCCTTCAGCACCAGGAACTCCACGTTTATTGATGCAGGACGGAAGCAGCGTATAGGTTGTAGCCCCGTCAACAATGCAGTCACCGTTTTTACCGTCACCTACATAGACATTAAAGCGTACGGAACACAAATCAGCACGACGCTCAAGGGTACTATTCCTTACCGCACACGGGTGCACTGCCAGCTGTATCATGTCGCGGCACACCTGCGGAGGGCTTCACATGGAAACGAACGGTTCTGCTTCCTAATCTGATGTCGTCTCCGGAGGACGTGTACAAGCCAGTATCGAATGATATCCCGTCAGCAGCGTGAGAAGCAAAATCGGCCGCATGCTGTCGCCTCTTTCCTTCCTGTTCGTTCGCTGGGATGCCTGTACACACAGTTAATGTTCAGCAAATTACTTCAAACAAACCAAAACCTGTAGCGCTTAAAGATCACCCACAGTGTTGTACGAAGAACCCTAACACTGCTTCCTCTCCAAGCAGGTAATCCTCGTCAATTTACCCGTTGTGGGAACAACCTGACAAAATGTATCGGTAGTGATTGTCGAGGGCGCGTGGTGTCTTGGACGTCCACCCAGCAGCCATCAGCTCTCTCCGAACACCGCGGGAGTCCAGTGTCGACGCCAACTTGACTGTATGAGCGCTGTTGTCTGCAGTCCATTGTCTCGAGGGGCGTCGCTTTCGTTCCCCATTAGGCTGTGATTGCGGGGGCGCACGTTTTCGCGGCATTGCAAATCTGAAACTGAACGGCTCTTCTAGCTGCAGCAACTATATCAATTATCCAACCGTTTATTTGTGTCGTATGTAACTTCATCTAAAATGTGTTATGTATGTCATTCCCCTAATTATAACTTTCTATGAAATGATTTGCGGACATCAGAAAAATTTACTTTAACCAAGATATATACTCGGCTAATACATTATCAAAAGTATCTAGGACACCGATGGTACACAAGATAAATGCTTGGCTGATATACGACACAAAGAAGCTGGTGCAACGGTGGTGCATACTGAAAACAACATGAATACTCGGCTTATATCCACCCAAAGAAACTGATACATCGCTGGTACACACTTAGAATGAAATACAGGTTTGGCTTAGATACATTAAACGAAGCTGGGATGTCAATGATGCTTAGTTTGATCAATAATCGACTCATATTTAATCAAAGCCAGCTCAGTTGAGCCAGAAAAAATATTGGCGTGCACGATTTCACCCAGCTAGTATATCAATTTGATGATGGTCCCGCGGCCCACCGATGTTCATGCTCGTCCATGCTACAATCTTAAAATCCATATGGGATGGTAAATTGACGTTACACGCATTCATTTTGCTTGCTCCGGTTAGTCGATATTGACCAATCCGTGATCTTATATTTCATTACCAATCAGTGACACAACTGCTTTCCGTCTACAAGTCTGCAAAACGCGGCATTTTGCCGCGTTCTATGAGCAACCAACCGTAAAATGAAATAGCCGGTGTTGGGTTGTAAGGGTATGTGCGTAAAAGGAGCGGTTAAAACGCGGCATTTTGTTGTGTTTTACAAGTTTCTGTACAGTTGTTAAGATGTGTGTTCACGAAAGGGTTAATATAATGAAACACAGGTGAAAACAACTGTATTCACATAATTACGTTTTGCTCGCGCCCTGTTTTGCTTTTTACTGACGTGCTATCTCGATTTTTGTTGACGGACTTTCCACTAAGACAAGTGAAATAATACAGGCGAAAAGGTAAGCGGGGAAAGTAATCTGGAACGGAGTGGTACCATTCAATAGTGATTCCATTGTGCAGCAACAAGTTGTGTACTTATTTTTCAGCTCTCGAGCAAAGTTCGACGCCGCCAACCAAAGATGAGTCAATTGACTACCACAACTGGAAAATGCAGCAACTTGCACTTTTTGGGGAGGTCGCCGCATCCGAAGTTTTCAAGTCAATTCCCATACCATCAACTTATAGCAGCGTCATAAGCAGGTTGCCAAGATGCCGCGTTTGTCTGCACGCAGGAAGGAACTCCGTGACCTGCGTCGTACCGTGGAGAAGCGGGGCATTGCAGGAGCAACCCGTGACCTCTTTAGTGACCACAGCGCTCCGGAAGAGAAGCTTGATGAGTATTGGCAGCTGGAATATGAAAGTGTACTAGCGACCCGATATATAACACCCTTGGGGAGGGGCGACGCAGTAACTTCATAGACAGGCCATTAACGGAGGCGAGCGAAGTGCGGCTGGTCACATTTATGTACGTACCTCTAATCGTCAGTAATGTCTTATTGCGACAGGTGGGAGGTCAAAGCCATACTGTCACCAAGCCAAATTTGTGGGTGCTGGGTGAGGCGTCGTCCTATAATTCGAATTGATCGGACACAACATCATTGCTGCTTATTTGAAGCAGGTTGAGGCACCATCGGTAGTACTAGTAGTACCAGTGGGGTGTCGAACATCGAAAAACCCTTGCTCATTTTCCAGTCAGTTTTTGCTCAATTTCTGTTGCTTAACAAACACACATGTATCGCATTGAAAAAAGTCCATGATTTAGTGATTTCCACGGAGATTCATCTGAAAGATTGGAAAAAGGCAACAATGTAGTATCATCTGAATTATAAGTAATATTTCTGCAACGATGATGTAGTAGTACTAATACTCGAAAACAAACTAAGGCAAATGACCGGTTTAGTAGAGAAATCCGACAACACTTTTCTCAACGGCTGCAGGTGGCATTCAGACACGGATATTTATTTAAGTATGCCAATCAAAAGATAGAGGGAGAGATCGACTATTTTGAGACATGTTCTGCAGCCACAGAACGACAAGGAATAGGATGCCGGCATTAAAGCAACACCAATATTAGAATCTGTCTCTCAGATCAAGAGCACTGAAGATAGTGTTCAAAGTCATCGAATCGACGATCACATCTTTTCGTGGTATCACCGTCTCTACCGGTACCGTCGCATCCTTCAGCTTGTTGTAAGTGTGAACGGTGCGCCACCCGCTCTGTGTCTTCTTGACACAGAACGTAGGCGCGCTGTGCGGGGACTTCGATACCAGCACTTGCCCAGCTTTAGATCGCCTTGGCTTGCTCTCTCGGCTGTGGCCACGGTCGCGTCACACAATACTTCGTTCCCGGCACGAGATCAATCTCGTGCTGAACCCCCTTGTCCTGCGGCAACTCTGCAGAGATATCGTCCGGGAGTACATCCTTGTACTCACGCAGGATCTCGTAGAGGGGACTCGACTTAAGTGAGTCTCTGCTCTGCTCGTCGAAGCGCAACTTCTTCGACTTGGCGCTGAGGGCGTCGGCGCCCTCAGTGACGAGCTGCTGCAGCTCTTCCGTTTCACACTTCAGCCTCCCGATGTCCAAGAGGATACAAATCTGATCGAAGTCTCCATCGTGCAGGTCGCTGGCGAAACGCTTCCAGCTCATGGCTGGAAGTGAGGTCAACTCCGAAGCTAGTGTCGGAAGTCTCTCCAGCTCCATCTTCTGATAATGGAGACCAGTATTGGTACGCGTCAAGACACTCAGGGTCTAGACGATCGTCTCCAGTTGCTGTGTCTCCCCGGCAGGCACTGCTAGTAGTGTCTCGATCCCTGTGCCGAACCGATAGACCTCTCGAGTGCGACGGCGGTTGGATCCCAGCAGCGTCGTGGACCAACGAATGTCCGTTTTTTTCAGTGTGGAAACAACGGTCACTACGCCCGTGAGTGCACAGCGCCTGTGTACGCGGCCAAGGGCCGACGTGACGATACCAGGTATCGCCACCGGCAAGCAAAAACTAAGGCAACCAGCAGGCGAGGGTCCTCCTGCTGCTGATGCAGTCAAGGGTGTCGACATCGGACACGCTGTATCAACGACTGCTGCCCCCAGTGAGGGTCACTCTCACTGCAAGAAGAAAGATGGCAAGCCAAACCTTGTCCTCCTGAAGGTTAACCCTGAGAGAGAGACGTCTCTTCGAGCATTTGTGGATTGTGGTGCGTCGAACAACTCTGTTCGACTGCAGAGCCTAGCGAGGCTTGACTTCGAGGAATAGAAATACTTCGAAGTCTGTAGGAAGTGAAAATAGCAACGGATGTCGTTGTTAGAACCGAGATGCGTGTCGTACGCGTACGCTTCTCGTATGGAGAGAAGAAGTTCGTGGATGAACTTTTCGTACTCGACTTCGACGCTGGTGTTGGGCATGCCGTGGTTTGCACGGCATGCTCCAGTGATCGACTGGGCGTAGCGCACGATCGTAGTAGCGGTGTGACAGTGGCAACGGCCCTGTCGGTGCAGCACATGCATCTTGCGGTGCGTGCAACACCCTGAAGAGGCAACGCAAGCCGCGGCTGCCTCCGATCTCCCCGCGCGGACACTGACGACTGAGGAAGTCGTCAGAGCAAAGTGTGAGCTGGATCAGAAAACACAAATCCGATTGGGTTTGAGGAGCTCTCGAAGCGTCACGAGTGACGCGGTTGTGACGACATTTGTCGACACAAAGTTGAATAAGAGGATCCAGTCAATAAGGACAGTGAACTGGATGCGCCAGCTTCGGGAGCTGATGCTATTGGTCCAAACGTCGAAGGACGCTCCGCCGTCAGGCGTCGAGGAAATGGAGACGCGTCGGCTCCGGGACCCGACGCTGCAAGTAGTGCGGACGTTCCAAACGTCCCGCACCGGAAGTGGTTGCGTGCTTGCGTGCAGCCGGGCTGCACGACGAAGCGGTACACAATCAAGCCGGGCTTGATTGTGTGCGCCCGCGGGTTGACCCCGTAGGCGATCAAAAGCTTATATGCTTGCGCGCAGCCGAGCTGTAAGACGAAGTGGTACAATATCAAGCATTGCGTCCGCCCGCGGGTTGGCACCGCGGGCGATCAAAGGAAGTTCTGTCCACGACCGGGCCTGGCCAAAACAAGACACGCAGAACCGGGTTCCGCACGAGAAGTGAGCGGCGCAAGCGAGCCAAGCTGCGCAAGTATCGGTCCGTCGGCTTCATCACCGGCCGGGCATTGGCCGTAGGGCGTTCGCATGCAGTTTATCCTGTCGCATGCTAAGCGCTTCTTGTATGGTGAGCGTGATCGCAGCCTCGAGAATACTTGGGTACTCTCTGGTCCTTCAGAGCAACCTCGTGTTGCTCTATTGGCGATAGCGTGTGCAGCATCGTCGCTACCACTGCCTCTCCAAAGACTGTCGCTAGTCTTTGGAGTGCTTCTCACTCTGGATCCGCCAGGTGGGGACAGCCTTCGCGTGGAGCATGCGTTGCAGCCACGTTCGGGTTACCAGTGGACATGTTCGTGTCCACAGGTAGGTTCTTAGCCCCTCTTTCGTATTCCATACGAACGTGTTGGTAGTCGGTCGTTGGACGGACTACAAAGTACTGCCAGGTGTAGTGGGCTTACTTAGATCACTACTTTAGCTTACACGTGTGCGTGACGTGTAGGAGGAAGCGTACGTGTATTTAATTTAGATGAAGTAAAGTTAAGTCTAAATAAAGACAATTAATAACCTTTTGGTAGAAAATGCGAATTGAATTGAATATTAACTTTGGCTTTTCCTTCTAAAACTGATATCTATAAAGCGATGCTTTACCAACAAGTGGTTGGAAGAATCTCGGACCTAATGCATGATCCTTAATGATAGATATGTGTTGTTTCTACCAATAGTATCGTTTCATAATATGAATGGTGGTCACGCTACAATGTGGCCCACCCGAATGTTTCCATTAGTGCGTGTTGCACTAATATGGATGATGGGGTACTAGTAGACAAAGATCACACCAAGAGGTTGTTTGGGCTATACTTGAACAACTTGGCTCCACCGAAGATAAGCGCCGAGGAGGTTCAGAAATTCCCTCGCGTCGAGTCAATATTATTGACTCGAAGCGAGTAAAATTTAGTCAGCACGTTGCTGATACCAGATTGTTCGCGGGTCGAGGGGTTAAACCAGGTAGTGGATTGCTTAATAGCACCGCTGACAACGTCCCGTCACTTTATTAACCCTTTCGTGTTCAAACGCGGCATTTTGCCGCGTTCTTCAAGCTTCACGCCTTCTTTTATGTTTGCCAGTGAGATATTCGGACTAGTGTGGGTAGATAGTACAAATGGACTGACTAGTAAAACTGAATCGCGAGTGTCGTGGTCAAATGTTGCCGTTTTCGCGGACTTTAGTGTCATGTTTGTGGTTCTGTGGACAAATATATGGGTAAATGGGTTGAAAACGAGACGAACCGATCTCAAACTACTCGGCAGCTGTCCTGGCACGTGGCCCTCCAGAGCCAACAGTCGTGCCGCTACGAAGTATAGTTGTAGCGATGCTACACATTCCGCTAACCATCATAGCGCTGCCGTAAGTCATGTTTTACTAGAGAATCGGCTGGCAACTTTCGACACTCCACGAAACCTGGCGAGTCGTTCCTCATCCAAACGAGTTGAAAACTCTGGATACCTCCCATTTTATTGTACATGTCATCTACGATAAACTTGTAGTCCTTGAATGCACTCTCGTCTTTACAATAAACGCACTCGTTTGAGCTAGGTGACTGCTTAACAGCATTCACGATATGATCCATCGCCCAGCAGTCTTGTCGCTCACATGTTGCTTGATACTTCCAAACCCTCTGTCACACACACGCCCCTTGATGAAAAACTTGTGGTTAACCTCTTCGACACAGCCAATGTCCGCAAACCCGATCTTAAGTTCGTCAAGACGTTCGTGCAACGGTGTGTCGCCGTGATTCCTCCTCGAGATCGGTCTGCGAAGTATAAATTTCGGCCGAAAGGCCAAAGTGGTGTATTTATCGGCAGTGATCCGCAACGAAAAGGATTCTTTGTTTCCGTTACAGGTCGGCGCCATGAAGTTGTTCATAGTCGCAGTGTCACTTTATTTTAGAGCCACCTACTTCCCACTCGGCCCCAACTATCTCCGACCCGCATGATGATCCTCTTCGTATTGTCGACGAAAATGACGCGGCCGGGGATGATGATGACAGCTTCGACAGCGACACGATGACTACGAACTCGAAACAGCACTCGTCTTCAACGCGAATTGCCGAATATACTGGCAAACCTGTTCCACCCAATCTCCGTCGTTCGGAACGAATCGCAAATTTATACACCAGCGTGGCACTAAGTGCAACGCATGTTGCATGAAATTATCCAAGAGCTCGTAAATTTAAAAGCGGCCAGAGCGTCAACCGAATGGCAACTCTGGGAAAAAGCCATTCGTGACGCGATTGAAGCACTGCGAGCAAACGACACCTTCGACCTGGTTGATCCTCCGCCCGGTGCCCATATCATTGGATCTACCGTCGTGTTCCGTGTAAAGCTAAGTGCACACGGGGGAGTTGAACGCCTGAAAGCTCGAATATGTGCACAAGGCTTTACACAGCAATTCTTGAAAGACTATTGCGAAACTTACGCTCCCGTAGCTAAATTAACCTCAATCCCTGTTTTCCTTGCAATGGTGACCCAAATGGGTATGCGCGTACGCCAGGGCGATGTTCCCACGGCGTACGTCAAGGCTGGGCCGACTGAAGTACTTGATGTACGACAGCCCCCTGAATTCGAGAAGGGTAGTCGAACCAAGGACCTTGGTAATGTGCAATGGTTCCTTGGGATCCGGATAACGATGGACACCACTCGTGGGATAACAACGATGGATCAAACCCAGTACGCCTCAGAAGTGCTACGGCGTTTTGAGATGGACGAGTGCCGACCACAAAAGACCCCTCTCGACAAAGGAGCCATATTGTACAACCGAGCAGAGGCTGATGATGCTGCGGACCAAGTGACGTATCGACAAGCCGTTGGTGCACTTCTCTACTTAGCTCGAGTGACGCGACCTGACATTGCCTTCGCTGTGAATCAAGGCGCGGCTCATGCATTAAACCCATCGCAAGGGCACTGGATTGCGGTGAAAAATATATTACGCTACGTCGAAGGAACCAAGGAATGGAGCCTCGTGTATCGTCGAAATGCCACAGCACCCCCTGACGCCGATTGGGCCAACAATGAACAGCATCGAAAATCCATTTCCAGCGTCCTCGTTCAAGTCTTCGGTTGTTCGGTGTCATGGCAAACAAAACGTCAGCGGATCGTCTCGGAGTCTTCAACTATCGCCGAGTACATTGCCGCTGATGATGGAGTTGAAGAAGCTCACTGGGTACATTTGCTACTGTGAAGGCTGACGAATGAAGAGCACCAAGTTCCACAAGTTCCAATACCGGCAATGATCGACAACAAGTCCGCCATCAAGCGATTGTTGAACGGCAAGAATTCAGATCCACAGACGACGGTGGACTGCTGCTTCTTCGCAATTCGAGATGCAGTAACAACCGGTATTTTGCGTCTGTAGTATTGCTCTACAACCGACATACTGGCTGACTGTTTGACAAAGGCACTTGGAGTTACTCGACTTCGTGAATTACGCAAGGCTCTCGGCGTCATGAACCTACCCCTCAGCGATGACGGGAAAGTGTTGCGGAACTCATCTTGAATGTAGCTATCGTAGTGATGACACTAGGTCGAGAGTAGTACTATTGCACAACATGCGTGAATGACGTATGCCGATGATCAGTGTGAGAATAAATCACTTTCCGTGTTGCGTTCCAACAGATCATTATGGAGAGCTACTGCAGAACGCTTCTGAACTTAATCTGAGTACGCTAGATGACGACGCTGAAATGGCTCACACGAAACGAATACTTGTCGTGGCGGAAGATGCCCCTGAAGAAGTGAACAATGCTAATCTAGAACACACTCGAGGGAGTGCTGACAAGGCTACTGACGAAAAAGAGGACGGCGACGATTCCCGTTCTGCCCACAATAGTGAGGTGTTGGAATTCGACCGGGCGCGGAAAGCTTCGCGCCGAGGTCTAACGGTGTTGAACCTTCGGGTGAAATGGCATCAGACCTCCTGATTCACTCGGATCGACAAGATTCACATTTACCGCGTTTGAGTGACAGGTGCTCAGAGGGCTCAGTTGGACCTAATACAAAACCGGCTGAGCACTCTGAGTAGCCAGTATTGCGAGGGGTGTTATAAACACTCGGATTAGTGGCGGGCACATTATTAGTACTTAGCCCGAGTCATCGGTCGCGTGATTAGCCGAAGGCTCTGTTCACACTTGATATTTGTATAGGTATCTAGGATTAGATGCATATGGGGCTACAGAACCCCTAATTATTAAATCAGAGCAGAATCCCCCCAGGCAAAAGGGTCAAGTCCGTCCACGGTAAGCCTAGCTAGCTTAGCTGTGGGACCTGGATGCACTCGACCTCGGCGGGTTAATGGCTGCCGGTGAACTCGAAGTACATTGACCGGGAGTTCATCCTGGTAAGGCCAAGAGAGAGAAGTGACCGGGTGTTGAGGCAGAGAGAAGCCTCTGAGTGTGTTTCCTGGATGCGAGGCAGAGCCCCCCCCCCACAGCGTACCTGGACTTTCGCCGAGGGTTTCCTTCGGCTCCCCTGTACAAGGTCTTGACTGACCCGGTACCCTTCCTTACTGAGGGACCACAGTGGGATAACGTGAAAACGCGAGCCTAAGTGCATCCGAACCCTAGCTCGTGGCTCGTGGCGCGCATTTGAGGGTACACCTACCTAAGCGACAGTGCACAGAGGCATCGACCAGCCCAGTGTAAGGGATCGAATCTGGACTTCAGATTTTATCCCAACAAAGCTCGACCGACCTTTCGGGGAAGGAAGAGTGTTGTTGGTAGGGCTCGTTCCTATATGGAACGGGGAACTTTCGTTGTGACCCTATACGACAATAGGTTGTTTACATCCGAGGAACTCGGCGAACTGGAGAATGGATTGCCCTTCGGAGTGAAGGATGAACAGAAAGAATACGACAAACAGCAGGAAGAGCGCATATTTCCACTCGACGAGGTCGAACGCAAGAAAAAGATGACTGTAAATTCTGAAAGAACGTGAGACTTGAGTATGGAAGAACTTAGTACGCTCCTCAATGTGTCGGTGGAGACTCTGAACCGAACACGGGAGGCTTCATCTGACGATCCGTCTAACCCTGAATATTGGATCGTTTGGTACAACAAGAAATTAGCGACTTCCGAGGAGGCTAAGCGCGCTAATCGCGACTTCAGCTAACCAAGCAAATCCTCCGAGGAATCCCCTCGAACAGATATGATGGTGTCTAAGGACGCTGACTGGCGAGATGTCGGAGGCGGGGACGACCTCATTGGAGACGAGATCCTTTCGATGGTATCATCAGCAAACTGTAATAGTGTAACCCCTGTTGACGAGGACACCGTTGTTGGCAATATTTGTGTGAGCTTCGCCGAGCCGGAACGTGAGGTAATCGCTACCGAGGTGGAAGCTAAGTAATCTTTTCGATTGAGGGGATTGGCCCGATATATAGCGTATCAGATCGTACTAGAAGAAAAGAAGAAAGAGAGATCCGACCCCCACCGTTACCTGGACAACGCGTCGAATCTCGAGGTTAGTGCTGATAAGTCCTGCAAACGACAAGTTACCACGAAGAAGAACGACGTAGGAGGATCCGAGAGCTTGACCCCTCTACGGGTGATGCAATCGATGCTACGATGGACCTCAATTCGATATGAATCAGATGTTCCAGTTATGAGGCGCAAGCGACTCGAACGCCTTTCGCAGGATGGAACCTGTAGTCCGAAGGGCTGGACAACAAGACGCAGACGCCACCATAATAAGTTTCGCTTCGACTGTCCTACAACTTTGCGACGCGCTCTGAGGCGCTAAGCTTCCGTATCTCTCACGTTGAGTCCGGACGATATTAGTCGCTACGTGTGCCCGGTGCGCGATCCTGAGATTCGTCGGAGACCGCAGGAATTAGTAGAAGCAGATGAGAGTTATACGGAACCTGATGACGACGACGCTCCCGTACCTGAAGGAAAGCGAATCATTTGTTCGGTTGGAGTACTTGAGGCTCTCTCTGCTGGTTACATGGAGGATCTGCATGTCAATCTTCTTATTGACTCTGGCGCCGTGGCTAGTTTGGTGGATTCCTGAGTTCTGAAGCGCCTAGGCCTGGCGGCTACTTCGCTACGAACTTACAATAGAAGGTTGAAGGACGTATCCGGTAAAACGCTGCGTATCCGAGGCGAAACGACCTATCCTTGCAATTGGGAACTGTGGAGATGTTAAGGATGTTTGTGGTGGTTGACCGACTTCATGTGCATGCTATTCTTGGTACGGATGAGCTAAAGGCTTTTCGAGCTGTGATTGATTTAGATACGAACGTCATGACCCTCAAGGAATCAAGGGAGATATTTCCTTTGGGGGCCCCGCGCGTCGAAGAAATGCACGTTACACGTATTGCCTCGGCGGTACGCTTACGTCCAGGTGGCCAAGCTCTTGTAGTATCTGACGTCATGGGCCGAGCACCTGAGGGTGCGTCGGTACTCATCAAAGGCTTACCCGAGTTGGACGCAACGTGAAAATCGCTAGAACGTTTTGCACTATCCCCGATGTCAAGAATATCGTCGAGATTTGTAACGCTTCCCTCGAGGAATTGGCCATCAAGAGAGGTACTGCCCTTGTTGCTGCTACTATCGTACCCGAATCCGCGTTCACTTCCTCGAGCCCTCAGCGAGCCTGTCCTGAAGCTGACAGAAAGACTGAAGCTGGGAGAGAGACTGATGAGTCTGATTGGATTGATGCAGTACTTAGCTCTGTAGCGATAAGGCGTACTTCTCCTGCTGACCCGATGCCTGAATTAGATAAAGTGCGCGAGACCGAGTTCGAAGTAGATTTCAGTGACTCTAAGCTTAATAACGAACAACTGGAGCTCTTCCGAGGTCTCCTTGGTACGGTCCGCGACAGGTTGGTGGAAACGTCCCTTATGCCGGGGCGCACGGATCTACTGGAATTCTCTATTGACACGGGGACTCGCCCGCCTATCAAGCAACGGCCATACCGAGTATTTCAGGCCAAAGGCGATGTGATCGAGGCCAAATCCAGCGGTATCTAGAGCTCGGCTTAATCCGACCTTATACTAGCGCTTGGGCTAGTCCTGTTCTGATGATCCGCAAACCTGATGGGGGTATACGCTTCCGCATTGACTATCGCCGCCTTAATGCCGTTGCTATTAAAGATTGCTACCCAATGCCTCTCATCGACGATATTCTGGACGTGCTTGCTGGTGCCAAGATATTATCTACTATGGGCATTGCTTCCGGCAACTGGAACGTCCCTATGGTCGCGAAAAGCGTAGAGAAAACGGTTTCACCTGCATGTACGGACTGTTTGAGTGGGTAGTGATGCCGTTCGGGTTATGTAACGCGGTGCCCGCTTTCGAACGTCTGATGGAGAACGTCTTGGTCGATCTTAAGTGGCGCACTTGCCTAGTGTACCTGGACGACTGTGGCGTATTTAGTTCTGATTTCCCAACGCGTCTAGTAAGGCTCAAACAAGTATTAGAACGCTTCCGTGCTGCCGGTTTCAAGCTTAAAATGAAGAAATGTCGCTGGGGAAGGACCAGGTCGCATTCTTGGGACATATCGTTTCCCTGTCCGGAATAATTCCCAATCCAGAGATGGTCAAAGCGGTCGTCACCGCTGCCCGACCTCACGACTTGCACACTGTCCGAGCTTTCTTGGGACTCACTAGCTACTTTAGGCGATACATAACCGGGTATGCCGCCATCTCGGCCCCTATTGAGAGACTGAAAGGAAATGGTGCTGCCTTCGTCTGGAGTGAAGACTGCGAGGCCGCGTTCCTACAACTAAAGCGACGCCTAGTCGAACCCCCTATTCTTGCCTACCCGAACTTCTCCAAGCGATTCAAACTGTACGTGGATTTTTCTCGCCTCGCTGTGGGGGGTTGCCTAATGCAGTCGGTTAATGGTCGTGACCGAGTCATCGCTTATGCTAGTAAGCTACTAGTTGGATCGGAGCGTAACTGTATCAACAAGCAAGACGGCACGTCAGAGATCGAGTGTTGGGGTATCGTGTGGGCCACCAGAAACTTTAGGTGTTACCTGAATCGTCTCGAGCTCGACCTCTACACTGATCATAAGGCGTTGACTTGGGTGTTCAACGAAACTAACAGTACCTCCAACGCGAAGCTTGCCCGGTGGGCGATGGAGCTCTGTCAGTTGCTTTTCAAGATCTTTCGTAAACATGGCGTTACGATGGGTCACGTAGACGGTTTATCGAGGCTTCATACTCGACTAACGAGTGCCGCTTCGCAATCGGGATCCTTTGGTGTTGAACCGACTACCAAATCCGATGGTTCCATCAAGTCGGGGAGAGCTCGATTTCAAACTCGAATGCAATGCATAATATGAAACCTAAATGCGTTCTCGCTTGTGCTCTCAAAGATGCGGTACGCGTGACGAAGCGAATGCTTGAAGAATCCGAGAGAGGGCCCGTTAGCGCGCCCAGTCTGAAGTCTACAGTCTACGTTGGCAAAACCCGACCGCGACCTCTACCAGCTAAAGTCGACTCCGATCGTTGGCGATAGTACACTGAGCGAAGTCGGGGGGCCTCACGCTCCTACCTTGGTCGATGGGGTCCCCAGGCGAGCTCAAGAAAACGCTAACGATGCGGAATAGTTTGTGCATTCGCCTAGAAATGAGGTGATGAACGAGGATAGTGAAGTACGAGTAGTGACCTCACCCGTGGACCAGTTTGGGCTTGATCGAGGACGGTTTATCGAGCAACAGAAGCATACTCCTTGGATTCAGGCTATATTCGCATTTCTTGAGGACGGTGCGTTTCACTAGATGCACAACGACGAACAAAGATATTGCAAATGGCTCCTCACTAGGTTGTCCGTAACAGCATGCTGACGCCAAGGGTACACTTGAAGGTGAGAGCCGGGTATGCGAGATCTATCACTGTGCCTGTGATTCCCTTGCCTTTTATCGAGACAGTACTGCACTATTGCCACTCAGATGGGTTTGCGGCCCATGTGGGTCAAACCAAAACTATGGACAAGGTCCGAAAACACGCTTATTGGCATGGTTGGAAGAAGGACGATACTGAGTATGTCCGCGCCTGTGCTGTTTGCGGCAGTGGAAGAGGTTATCGTCCGTGGAAGAACGGTTTGATGCAGCGGATGCCGATCCAAGAACTTTCCGGTCTCATTTCCCTAATTGTAGTTGACGCTAACGGACCCTTGGTCACGACCCCAAGAGATAACAAGTACATACTGGTCTTCGCAGATTACTTCACGAGGTGGGTCGAGGCGTTTCCGGTCGCGACCCTCGATACCTGATTTTCGTGAGAATTATGGTGGACGAAGTCCTATCTCGTCACGGGGTGCCCGAGCGTCTTATGAGTGACCGCGGATAGAACTTCATATCTGAATTAGCCCAATCATTCTACGAAACGCTAGGGATTAAGAAGTTGTTCGGTGCCGCCTATCACCCACAGACACAAGGCCTGGTCGAACGATTCAACGGTACTCTAAGTGAGATGCTGCGGATGTTCGTGAGCGAGGCCCAATCCGACTGGGGCCTCTATTTGCCCAGAGTGTTGTTCGCTTATCGTACCTCCTATCATGAAGCGTTAGGCGACTCGTCGTTTTCCAGCTTATACGGCAGAGATCCCGTCCTGCCTTTGGATCTTGCTTTCTTCAATACAAAGAACGAATGGAAGAGCAATGAAGTGGCCGATTATCGTCGTCGGTTGTACTTATCCCCAAGAGACACTCGACGCCTTGTAGAAAGACAATTGCTTAACGGTCAAGACAAGAACGCTCGTCGACTTGACGGGCAATTCGAAGTTTAATTTGATGAAGGCGACGCAGTTTGGGTCTACCAGTATTTTAGAGCTCGCTGTGGTGAAAAGAAAAAAAAATCAAAGATGTTGGCTTTCGCTTGGCACGGAGCCTACCGCGTGGTTGGTAAGCTCGGCGACAACACTTATAAGGTTGCTATCCCTAACCATCCTAACCGAGTCGTCTCCGTCAATGTGAATCGTCTAAAGAAGTTCGCCGGTCGATGGAGCCGACCGTTCCCCACTGAGATTCCTCCTGGGGTTGAAAGCAGTCCTGAAACTGACGATGCGGGACCCTTATCGATGGATGACTTACCTACTAGTAGTTTCGTGGAACGCCTCACGATTGAGGGCGAGGAGACTGCGTTCTCTGGAGTCTCGAATCCGATCGTGGATATTTTGGCTAAAAGACTAAAAGACCGGCTACTGCAGTATCTAGTGCTCACCGCCTCTTATGAAACTCAATGAAGTACCGCTACGTCCCTCTTACCTGAGCATGCCGCACTAGTTGCTCACTTCGAGAATGAGCTACAGAAAGAGAATGGGTGGCCGAAGCCGCGACGGAGGGCTCGCCTTGCGGAGGCCAACGCCACCGTCGATGAGGATGATTTGCTATTTTAACGACATTGGTGTTGATCTCAAATTCGAAGTCTGTGATGAATTGAGGGGCCAAGAACTGACTTTTACCCAGGTGCCCTGCTTTTTTTTGCTTTTTATCTGATTTTCTGTTTTGATTTACTTGGATTGAATTAGTGCGGTCGAGAACTGTACCCGTGCGCCCGAAATTTGCGTTGAAGAATGCTTTGGAAAACTACGAACTGTTAGCAACAAGGTTGACCTAGCCATTGCCTACTCACTAACAAACTTAACGCCTGTATCCGCCAGCATCAAGCCGTGCAACGAAATGACGAGATTAGCCAGCTACGCGGAGTTCATTACGCCAACGCACTGTGGGGAGCCTTCTTCGCTATCCCCATGCAAGTTTTAGCTGAAGATGAAGAGCGTTACAGAGAATGTGGTCGCATGCTGCGTAAATGGTGGATAGCTAGCTGCCTATGGCACGTTCTGCACTAACCTGTCCGACGTGACCCTAAGTACAATGTACTCCGCTGCGAAGTACGGCCACGCTGGGCTAGAAGCAAGTGTCGCTAGTGGTCGACGCTCCGTCGAAATGCTTCGTCTCGTGATCATATTCCTACTGCTGTGCGTGACCTTTTCTTCACGCCCCGCTGGCCCTGTACGACTTGCTTGAATTCGCGCTATTAGGCAAGATTGGCGTGGCCGTCGTTCTCGTTGCCTTCAATGCTGCTAACTTATATATGCGATGGACAGTCTGGGGTCTGCCGGCTAGTGTGATGGTGGTGACGACGGGGATCGTTACCCACATCTGGCGTTTTGGGAAGGAAGATAGTAAACTGGACCCTTTTGCGCCTGGTACAATCGTACTAGATGCTTTGGATGGTGTGCGCGGTCGCGCCTTGGATCGTCACTCTGCCGAAGATGCTTACTTACAGCGCCTGCGTGGTGACGAAATCGATCATAATGCTAGTGACGGTGTTGAGCATCAAGTGGTGGTGGAGCCGGATGGTCCCAAGCGTTCCCCAGTGGCTATCTCAGCCAAATTACGTGCTACTGAAGAACGTAGTGCTACCCTTCGCCGAGAACTCGCCCAGCACCGTGTTCATCGAGGACGACGAACGCTAAGTCGGGGGGAATGTCCCGTACCCGCGTATACGGGCTGTACACCAGGTGGAGCGGTACCGAGCTCGTCTCATAATGGACTCTCTACTGAACTACGACTTCCGCCTTCTGATAATAGATCGGCTTCGTTTGAAAATGGGTACAAGAGTTGATTACCCCATTGATGGTACCCGGTGATGAAAGCGTGATGCGCTCTTGAAACGATGTCGCTAGGCAATTGGAGAAAGAACGCGAAGGGCGGTCGCGGACCGCTGATCGTGCACTAGGGACGGATGTCGGGAGGTTAACCTATTGTATATGACTTAACCCGGGTGGGTTGTCATGCCGCGGGACGGGGGCATGCCAGTGGCGCCCGAGGAGGAGAAAGAAGAGGTGTCTACCTCATGAGCGGGGCGATCTAGCCGACCCTCAGGATGCTTTATTGGTCGAAAATATTCCCTGTCTAACACATAACCAACAAAAAACCTTTATTTCATACTTATCCTCTTCTAAGACTACACTACACGATTATTCCTCGGTGTCGACCGCGTGCTCGTCCGTACTCGCCAACAGTCCCAGCGTACTCGACCCCGGACAGGAGGAGGTGTGCGACAAGGATAGCAATGGCTGTTAGAATGCTGGTCTTCTTCTCCGTGCTCGTCATTGCCTCTACAGAGATGAAGAGGCCGTTCAGCTCGTCCTCCTTCCCAGTCAGACATTCCGTACTACAGCAATCAGCATCTATCAGTTCCTGCACACGCGACTCCAGCGACAGACACACAGCATCCTCGTCCTTACTATCTTGGTCAAATCCGCCCTCCTCGCCTTCTGATAGAGACGGCGATGTGGCTTGTCAATCGCTGTCCTTCGTAGAGGACACGCCTTCCGAGCCCAAACTCTCGCTATCGCTGTCCATCGAGGCTGCGAACTTAACTGTGAGAGGCTGTGAGTGGATGTGGGGCGCCACCCACCCACCCCGTTTTCTCGGCTTTTCACTAATGTACGATCTGACCGACTCAAGTTTCAATCGCGTTTTTTTGAAAAACTTCAAAATGGCGTTAAGTGCCATTTCGTTTTGTGTTGTCTCGCCATATATCATGTTATGAACTGAGTGTCGATTCCAATTAACTCGCACCTGGTAAATATGAACTATGGATGGATTTCAATTAACTCGCGCCGAGCTAATATAAACTAGGGATGGCTTCCAATTAACCCGCGCCGAGTTAATATGAACCGCGATTTGGGTCATATTAACTCGGCACACGAGTTAATGTGAACTGGGGATGGATTCCAATTAACTCGGCCGAGTTAATATGAACTTCGTGTTGGGTCGTATTAACTAGTTAATAGGAACTGGGGATGGATTCCAATGAACTCACACAACCGAAGTGTAATGGACAAGCAATAGGTTGAATGCAAGATATACTGGTGAGTCTCGGCTGCAATGAAGACAACGCAGGCTGTGGGGGTATCATTCTTAGTGTTGGAGGTAATCACCATGAAGGGCAGGGGTCGGCAACGGAAGGTCGCACCCATCGTCCTCATGATGTGAAAACTTTACTAAACATTTCAAAGATTAGGATTTCTTTGGATTAGAATTTTTCCAGATACGCCTGTAACAGCAAAACAGGCAGAAAATCGTACGGGAAAGGGGAAAGGTCACCAATATGATCTACAACGCAACAGTGCACATATTTCACTGCGCTGAACATGCCGCTTCACAATGGCATTAAAACTTGCATGGGTTGTTTGTAGTTCCATAACTTGAGGGATAATGAAATGTTTGCTGACGCCAACATTTACGGTTAAGCCACTTCACCTCGAAGTAGTTTGTAAAGTCAAACATTGCTCAGTTCTCCATTCTGTAAGTACTCGGTCCTTGACCATACCGTAGTCTGAGTAGTTCTTTGAAAACTGCATATCCGCAATGTCTTAGAAAACTTTCACTCCAGGTCGAGTTTCATGATATCTTGTTATCTTGTGAACATTATTCTAGTACTTACTCCCTCTAAACCTCTACACTTTGAGGTCCATTCCACTGGGCAGCTTCCACATCACCCATTACAGCGACGACGCGAAGCGATGGACAGAAAACTCTCTGGTACAGTTTGACGACACAACCAAACGCTAATTCGTACTCCCAGTGCGTTCGTCTAGCGCTAACAACAAGTATTGCAATAGAGTGATACGTCCATGATCTATCAGAGAATCCACACGTAACTACTGGGTAGCCTTAGTCACTTAACTTTAACGTGGTATCAGTGTGAAATAAACGAAGGTGCACCGATCCTCGGAAGTGCTTTACTTTGACTAGCAAGCTCAAAGTCGATACACCTACAACGAATGGGTCAGCATCACTACTACTCCTTCCAATCCGAGGTGTCGATCATCACCATCTAAGGGTCCGAAAATAAATGCTTTACTACTATCGATTCCTTCATAATACGGAAATTCGTTAGCAATTGACTTAGCTGCCTCTCGTGTATTCCTGCAAATATTTTTCTTCCGAAGTCTTCTTATACAATCTGATATTTGTTGATGTGAGGGTAATCCCAAGGGTGGTGCTGTACATCCTTAGTACGTCGTAAATTACTCCAAATGATGCGTGGACACACACCACACGAATCCATTTTTCTTTGACAGCTGATGTAATTGGCACTCGATGTGAGCCCAAACATGATTCCTCTCCCTAATTGATTTCCAATGATTTATACCCGCCACACGTTTCTTGATCTATATTCCCAGTTTTTTTCGCTGAACACTACACTGACCGTCCCCACTATCTCCATTGACGCACACGTAAGACTTGAGCAACCCAGTATTCGTTCTGTCATACTGTGCTCAGCAGAAAAAAATAGGCAGCTCATGTTGCGCGATATCTATATACCAGAACAGCAATACGCGGTCGCTCGATACTTTTCAAAGTCTTTACTTTTGACATGCTCAGCGAGCAAAGTCCATCGTACCGGTGGCATTGCTGACTTGGGCACCCACTGAAGTTCAACTCAACAAGGATAGTAAAGTGTACAAGTGCGCGCACATTTGCCCCCAGCGATTTTTTAAAAACACGCTCTTATTCATATTATCTTGTGCCGGGTTACACGTGTTGTGAACCCGCGCCCGATTCAAATTATCTCAAGCCGAACTATTCTGAACTACACGTCCGATTCGTATTAACTCGTGCTGGGCTATTGTGAACCGCGCTGCCGGTTCATATTATCTCGCGCCGACTGTTTAGAACTGCACGTTCGAATCATATTAGGATAGCTATTGCGAATTCTTTGTGCGAGTTGTTGTGAACAATCGGCCTGACTCTGTACATTTTGCTGGGACCCTCAAATCTATTTGCTGGCGAACTAAAACGCCCAGTTTATTGCGCTGAAGCCCTTTTGGTATTTGCTGGCACACCATCTCGTTTTGTTTTCACCCTAAAAGCTTTTTGTTCGCACCCCGGTCTCCTTGTCCTGTTATTATACTTAGTTTGACTATGTGTTGATGATGTGGTGGCAGCTAACGCACGTACACGTACAGTATAACCGAGAGACAGTATTGTTAGAGCAGGCAATACTAAAAGGAAGTCTTCCCTCCCGACAGAGCTTTACTTTTGCTATGTGCATGAGTTTGTAGGTGTTCTCCCCTTGCTCTCAAATGCAAGACTCCATAGCGCACTGTAGCGAGAGGAAGATGTTGTTCAGGGCCTCTTCCGGTAACTCCCAGGACGCGTCAGTCGTGGCTGCCACTAGCTATGCCAGCGTATGCGGTGAATGCGGGCCTAAATACAGACAAACCTCTCGAGATCGATATCCCAATCAGTAATACAGCCCTAACACTGATAAAATGTGGGCTCCCGATGACGGACACAAGGAACCCCTTGCCATGAAGTATGCACTCGCAAAGTTTCGAGTGTATCTACTTGGGAGTAGACCATTCGTGGTCTACACCGACCACGCATCATTGCGTACGGCAATCAAGTCGCCGCACATCTCGCAAAGAATGGCACGATGGCTTTCATTCTTTGCGGAATACAACTTCCAGGTTGAGTACAAACCTGGAAGATTGAATGTCGTGGCCGACGCGCTGTCGCGTCGACCC
>BSXT01000991.1:0-23080 GCA_030267785.1 Phytophthora fragariaefolia | reverse complement strand
GCTGAAAGGGGTCTGGCTCCCCACTTTCATCCAATCCGGTAATGACAACGGGGCACACGCTAGCCGTGTGCCCGTACCTACTTTTGTGTATGTATCCATATGTAACCTACCTACTTATGTAACTCTCTGTATCAGCCCGTTACATTGAGTGGCACTTTCACCGGATCTCAACGTAACTGGAGTATCATTGAGAAGGAAGCTTACCCTATCGTATGTGCATGTGACAAGCTGAGCTACTTGTTGCTCCGCCCGGGAGGGTTCAAGCTCTATTGTGACCATCGCAACCTGATCTGTGTGTTCGCACCAGGGCAGGAAGTGAAGAAGCATATCCGAGGCAAACTCCTGAGGTGGGCAACGAAGCTGATGGAGTATCACTACGAGATCGAACACATTGACGGGGAGTCAAACGTATGGGCGGATATGATCTCCCGATGGGCTGGGGACCACGATCCGTCTGTGCGCCTGAAGGTGATGGAGATGAGGAAGCGCAGCAGGGATGAACCCCACACCGGACCCAAGCGGAGGCGTAAACAAACTCGCCAAAGCATCAAGGAACACGAAGTGATCGTGGAGCAAAAACCAGTAGTACCCACTTTGCAGCAGCATATACTGCGACCGCTGGACGACCCCGGTTTTGAATGGCCATCGTGGGTTGCAATTCGGGCTGAGCAAGTGCGGTATGCAACCAATAGACCGAAGAACGCGTCGGGTGATGATCAAACCGGTTGGTACATTGAGAAAAAAGTCTGGATACCAGCTAAGGCCACCGAGCTGATTCAGCGGATGCTGGTGGTAGCGCACTGCGGTTCGCAGGTACACCGTGGACGTGACGCCACGCTCGCGGCTTTGAGGCGGCTGTTCCTGATCGACCGCCTGCGCGCACGTGTGGATACGTTCTTGGCGAACTGTCTAATGTGTAAGCATATAAAAGGAGGAAAGACTATCCAGCGCCCGTGGGGAGAAACCTACCGGAACAACACTCGCAATGGAGCGTTGCACTTCGACTTTTTAAGTTTGGGGAACACGTTTTCTGGAGACCGCTACCTGCTGGTACTCAAGGACGAGGCCACACACTTCACCGAGCTGACACCATGCGCTGATCCGACTAGCACGGTGGCAGTCGAGGCAATACTATCGTGGCACAGCAGGTTTGGGGCCCCGCCCGTGTGGTTAAGTGACCAGGGCTCCCATTTCACGAGCGACGTAGTCGCTGAGGTATGCAGGAGACTAAAAGCCAGCCATGACTTCACGGTGGCATACAGCCCGTGGATAAATGGAAGTGTAGAACGTGCAAATAGGGACATCATCCAGGTCCTTCGTGTCCTGTGCCTCGAGTACAAGGTAGATACGCATGACTGGACATACTTTGTGCCAGTCCTCCAAGCAAGTCTAAACCACACGCCCGTTCCATCACTAGGAAATAGAGCACCTGTGGAGCTATTTTGTGGACTGCCTCCCACGACGCCGCTGACATTTTGCATCGACACCAAGCAGCGGCGCGTCGTGGAGGTACCAATGCAGACGGAGGCCATCACAAAGTGGCTAGAAGAGTTAAGAGCCAGCATTCGCGAGATGCACAAGCCAATGATGGCAGCGCGCGCACAACAGACCGTGCGAAATAGGAAAATGCAGAAGTATGCGCGTCGGCCGAACTTCGATGTCGGCGACTACGTGCTCAGGTCGAGAGTAGACCAGAAGTACTACGACAAACTGTTGGTCACCTGGGTAGGGCCGTACCAGGTAATGCGATCAGACAAGCACTCTTTCGGTGTTCGGCATTTGCTGACGGAGGAGGAGATGGATGTCCACCCGTCACGACTCAAATTTTACGCGGACAGTTCGTTACAAGTTACAGAAGACCTACATGAACATATTGGCGCCCAAGGCATGGTGCTGACGGTGTCTAAGCTAAACGACCACCGCTGGAGCCGCGAAAAGAAAGACTTCGAAGTGCTGGCCAGCTGGAGAGGCCTCGAGTCGATCGAAGACTCGTGGGAATCGACTCAACAGCTACGCAATGACATTCCGGTGCTGCTGATGCAGTATGCAGAGGGCACAAAGGACCCAAAATTTGTACAGCATCTGAACAGAGTTTGCAAGCGTAAAGCACGGACTGGGTAGACTACGAAGAGGATCGTACAACACAACAAGCTAGGCAACCAAGAGAGTGATCAAGGCTTGGGAGGGCAGTGTAGTGGGGGGTTACAGCAACAAGCCTCTTCCCACTCACCGGGCATCGCACCCAACGCGATGCCGAGCTGGCAAAACGACAGAGCAGTTAGGAAACCACTGCTGGCCGACGGATCGAGCCGAGCAGTGAGGCAGATTAGATTTTACCTACTCGAACTCAATAGACTGAGCAACTTACCAGGAAGCGCCGGCTTCCCTCGCAGAGAGTTTCGCTCAGACCTACTACAACGGGGAAGCTCTGGATTTGTGTAGAATGGCTAATTTGCAGCACTTAGCATTTAGCGACTCGACTTTAATGAAGCAGTGGTAACATGTTTTAGCTGAAGGTTACGGTTTCACTGTCTTTGATGTATAAATTTCAGTTTTGCGAACGAAACGACGTGGATTGAGCTTGCTTCAATGGAGCCCTCCACTACAGTCAAGCCCAAAAGACCAAACAGAAAGTCAATATGCGTTTTTGGCGGTGGGCGTATCTATTCAATGAGAAGCTTCAGATTGCATACTACCACCGCCACCTTCGTCTCTCTATGGTGAGAGAATCATGGATGAAAACAGTTCCGCGTAAAACCAGGAAGTTAGTTCGCAGCTGCATTCAAAACTTATTGCAATACTGTGTTTCAAAATCGCTTTTTTCGTGTTTAGAAATACTTCTAGTGATCTACAGAAGGAATTAATCTATCGGTTAAGTATTTATTTTGTGATGTACGGTAATTGAGTACTGGTGGATAATTGCAAGGGCATAGGGGAAATGCTGATGTAACTACCGTACATGTATGGTGAAAACTTCCTGTGAGACTGTTTCTCAGCTTGTCTTTGCAGGGGCAGGGTTGTCATTAGTAGCAATCATTAGCTAAATGGCTATATATGATGCCTTCCCAAGGGGCGGTGATATTCGCCGGAGGCTCACAAAGACGACCCTCGTCCTCGTCCTTATCTTGACCTTATATGGTGTTGGCCACTTGAAAAACGGAAACAGTCGTTGGCAATTCACCCGCTCACTATTAATAAGAAGGTCCATGCCGGACAAGCACATTCGCTAGCAGGAAGAGCGCCTCCTCCGCATAACGTCCCCCATCACCAGGCTTCTGACAACACGCAAAAGCAGGAACTGTATTCTGCGACCTCTCTCCGGTCAGGCCTCACCTAGTCATTACTAAACAGGAAGGGCACTTTCTCCGACCGCCAGTACATCAGCAATAGTACCCCATTTAACAAGCTGGACGAGTAATGACGCAGCGTCAACCGGAAGAATGGAGGATTCCTTGCCACCCAGAAGCAGTAATTAATGATGAGGAATCTGCTAAACAGGCCGTTAATCTTTTTGCAAGAGACCACGGATACGCTTTGGTCGTAAAGTTTGTTCAACGAGATGGAAGTGGATGCCGGAGGCGTCTAGTCATGGCATGGGATCGCCACCGGTCTCGCAGAGCTTACGTGTCTCGATCCATTAAACGCCGAGTCAATGCTGCATCTCGACGCTGCAATTGTCCTATGGAGCTAAGTATTGTTCGACGCGTGGACCCCGATACTAGCGTTGAAACATGGAGAGTGGAGTACCGAGAAAGTGCTATTATTCATAACCACGCTCCATCCATCCATCCTGCTGCACACCCAGTGCATCGCAGAGCTGCGCGTACCCAAGAAGTACGTTCTACGATTGCTGCTGATGCCGAGCTTGGAGTCAACGCTGCGCAGACGATGTCAAGATTAAACTCACATGGGATTGGGCGGCTGATTGTCCAGCGTGACGTATACAATGAGCGACAGAGAGTAATGGACTTGCGGGTTGGAAGTATGAGCAGAGTCGAGCCCTTGCTGAACGAGCTACAAGGTGAAGTTGATTTTGTCGGGTTTCAGCAAGATGACAATTTGAAGATCACACATCTATTTTTTGCGTATGTCTCTGCGATCAACATTTACCGAGAGAATTTCGACGTTGTGCAGTTAGACTGTACCTATAAAACCAACCGGTATGGACTACCGCTTTTGAACATCATTGGAACTACGGGCATGAACACTACTATCCACATCGCTAATGCATTCATCCGCCAAGAAGAGCAACCGGATTACGTTTGGGCATTACGCAGTTAAAAGCAATGATTTCCCAGTATGACATTCAACTGCCTCAAGTGTTTTACAGTGACGCGGAATTGGCCTTGATCAATGCAGTTGAAGTTGTATTTCCTGGTATACCACATCTACTGTGCCTTTGGCACATCGTTAAAAATGTTGAAACGCATGCAAGCACGAATATTTATCGACAGATTCGTGACGATCGGGTTTCCAGGTCGGGAACAGTCACCTGGAAAGATTCTGAGGCTCATCGAAACTTTTGCGATGCTTTCTTGCGAGTGGTTAGTTCACCTACCGAGGCAGAGTACGAATTCAGACATCTGGAGCTTTACATGCTTTCGTCCGTAGAAGCCGCTTACGTTGATGATGTGTGGCTGAGTCTGTGGAAGCGTAGAATTGTCCGATGCTGGACTAATAGTGTTGTCCATTTTGGGATGCAGGCTACATCTCAGGTGGAAGGGTACCATTCTACATTGAAGAAATGGCTACTTACAAGTAGAGGTGATTTGCTGACATTACACTCACGCATTCGACATTGGTGGGTACTATCTACAAACAAGTACTGGGCAGCAAAGGCTACAGACGAAACACGAGTAATCAACCGTCTCCGACAACCTTTGTACGACGGCGTCAACACTGTCATAAGTTCGTATGCGCTGAAGCAGACCGAGGCGATGCGTGTCAATACAGAAGCGCTGCTTAGACCATGCACGGGTACTTACTTTCACTCACGAGGAATGCCTTGCGCACATCAGATTCACTCAGCATTCACATGTGGCGTTAGTTTACAGCCTGATCAGTTCCATCCACATTGGTGGATGAACCGTAATAGAACTCCACAGGCACCACCAGCCAGGCCGTTGGAGCCCGATTCCATTGTAGACCGCCGAGCGCAGTGCCGACTACAGCGACAACGAGCACGAAGACGAGGGAATGGACGGTGGGGGACGCGGAGAGCTCCTTCATCATTTGAATTGTCAATGTTGCCAGGTCGAACCATTGAATAAATTCACGATAGTACTACATGAATCTATAGCTTTCCCAAATGGATCCATTGTTTCACTGTAACGATTCATGATTGTACACTCGCTCGTCATGATCAATCCCATTGACATTAATGCATCCTTCAATCCGCATGTTATCGTCCTCAAATGACGCCTCAGCATGCGGCAGGTCTCCACGGTAAAGCACTAGGTCTCCAGGTTCAAGACTATCAAGAGCATCACATTTTGCTTTGCTCACACACCCCATAAAACCTCTTGGCACCACTATTAATGTTGTCCCATATTGTAGCACAAAGAGAAACGTTGCCGGCACCCACTCGTGGTTTATAGCCGCCATAGCACTGGAAGTCACGATGTAGTTGCTCTCCCTTTGCAGATGCCACTGTTTTGAACACGGTTAAGCGTTCGGATACACTCCACGCTGGATGCATGTCGGATGCGAACTTTATAACTCGATCCAAAATCCACCGAAAACCTACCGGATCCACGTCCCTATTAGCAGTCATTTCAATAACGGTTTGCTGTCGAAGCGTGTTTCGGATATCGCACAAAATTCGACGTCCATCTAACCCAGAAATGGCATTTCGAACAATCTCAACCTCGTCCTCATCAATAAAACGCGGAGCCACAGTGTACCCAGTATTCCAAAACTCAGCTTTCACCTTTACAGAAGTGGATGCTTCAGAAACGTCATCATTGTATGCCGCTGAAGCCGACGGTAGGGACGCAGTAGTGTCTAAGTTGCATTCGGAGGCAGAATTCCCTGTGCGTTGCTTCTTGGGGGGGACAGCAGCAGTGGAACGGTTCTTGGAGGCGTCAACTTCATCACGGGCGGCAGCAGCCGCAGAAGCTTCATTGAGAGCGGCCGCAGCCGCAGCAGCTTTGTGGGGGGGCGGCCGCAGCCTTGCGCTTCTTGCCTGCAATTGGAGCTCCTCTTGCATGTGGTGGCAGCCGCACCAGCTTCATCGCGGGCGGCACCAGCCGCAGTAGCTTTGTCGGGGGCGGTATCAGCCGCGAGAGCCTCGTTGGGGGCCGCCGCAGCCTTCAAGCGCTTCTTGGGGGAGGCTGGAGTCTTTGTCGTGCTGCTGGTCATGCTTAGATCTTTGTTTTTCGGCTGTTGTATGTAGGCTCTAGAATACGCTATGCTGGGACCTCGCTATTCTAGGCCCGAGGTACGGCCTGCGCCTGGACACCCCCAAAAGCATGTGCTTTATACCCATTGCTGACATTTTTTATCTTAGATTGACTATGAGTCTCCGGCGAATAACGCAGGACCTCCGGCGAATAACGCAGGACCTCCGGCGAATAACGCAGGACCTCCGGCGAATATCACCCCCCCCCTTCCCAAGGTGTATTGAGGTACAAGCAACATCGATGATATCTCGCGATCGGTATGGAAATACAAGCAACATCGATGGTACCTCCGATCGGATCGTCCTAAACCTCTGGAATAAATCCAGAGAACTAGAGCAAAACCCATATCCGCTGGTGGACTATCTTGTGCCGTCGCCGGCTCATTTGGATTGGCGGGGGGCTACCTAGCCAGGTATTGACAGCCACCAGCACCCCGACGGAGTGGGAATCGAACCCTTGTGCAGTGGATTGGTAGGGTCATTCCCAACCCACTGCACCGTTCAGACCCTATCAATATTTTAATAATTGCAGTAATTATTATTGCCGTCGACAGTATTGCAGTTACTTATTATGTATTTCTGAAAAGCCAATTCAATTTTATACTTTATTTTCCGAGCCCTGCTCGTAGGGGCGACCCAATTTGAGACTGGGTGATGTGAATTGCGCGATGGCGGGCACGATAGACGCATTGGCCCACTCCGCTATTCTTGCAGCTGTAGATTATGAGAGAGCAGGGAGCTTTAAGCTCGTCCTGAGTTTTAAAAATAAAACTTTGTCTTGCAGTTTGCAGCAGGTGACGGTAACATTTCACACCAGAAACACAGAAACCCATGCTTCCTGGTAGATGTACAGTACTGTTGTACTGTTGGAAGTGATTGTGGACGACGTGAATATTTTTATGATTTTGACGTGGTGGGAAAATTATTCAACCTTATTCGCTTGCAGGGCGGAAACTTTTATTTTAGCTTGGGCACTGAATTTGCGTTTAAATTAACACTAGACAGGACGCGACAGCATTACAAAGCCGAACCCTCGGTGCGTGTGCATGCACCATTCCACCAGCACCCGCGCTGCGTTGACATTGAAGCCGTCGTATTTCACCGAAAGCTTGTTGCTAAAAATGTGGGCGGCAAAGCGCACCAGCAACAGGTCAACACCCCGATAGCTTCTGAAACTTGCTTGTACCGGTTCGGCTTCAGATCGCAGCAAAGCTAACTGAAGATGCGCGTTTTTGTACTGGAGCCGAACGTGTTATTACCCAGGTTGAGTCGACCGCTGCAGATATCCAGCCTCACCTGTCTGGAAAATGAGCTCGCTCGGTGCTGTACAATGGCAAACTGTCACCGCTTTAATAACGTTGCTTCCAGGCGCGTTGGTCGAATCCACTAAAATTTCCTTTACCCGTTCAATCCATCAACGACGGTGACAGCGACTCGCTCGCCACGGTGGGTGACGAGTCGAGTCGTCACCCACCGTGGCGAGTGCCGCAACCGTGCAGAGCCGTGACCCACTGATCCACCTTCTGTTGTGTCGTCGTGATCTCCAGTGGCTCACGTCGCTCCAGTGCAGCGCTCGCCTGCCTCACCGACAAGTTGTCGACGACAACGAGTCGAAGTGCTGCGTTGAGCTCGACTTGGCCTCAGGGCGCAGAGTTCGGCTCAGTTTTCAGTTGCATGTCGTGCGTTCTCGCACGCGGAATGGTTGTAGTCGTTGGGGGGGGGGGTGCCAGTCGCGCCCGTTTCGTTGCGGTGTCCGTATGGAACTCGCCAAGAAGACGCTGTATGGCGGCATTCGGCTGCACGCGCCCAACCGCTGGCAGAAACGGGCGAGACTTTCCTCCGATGCCAGACACCAAGACGGCGTAAAGTCGGCTGGCGGTGCCGTCCCCGTCGTTGCGTGTCAAGCCACTGCATGGCGAGCTGCCCATTCTTTGAGTCTGGGTGCACCTGACCACGGAGAATGAAGGTGCTCGCCCCAACGGCACTCACCGATTGCGCCGCACAGGACCGGCGCAACCGACCACGCCAACGCGGGCAAAGTAAACAACGGCAGGTACATGCACGTAGGACGATCGTGCGGTAAGGTTGCGGCCCGGATTACCAACACCCACGCACCGCCACTGGGCACCGCAGTATTTTTACGCCGCAACCGATGCCCTGAGCAGCCCGACACCACAGCCGCAAATATATCACCGGCGCGCCTTGTCATTCGCGACCCGTTCCAGTCTCCATTTGGCAGCATTAAGCTCAAAGTCTCAGCTACTCAATCAACAATTGCAATGGGGTCGTCGGCCACGTTCATAGCGGCCGAGACCCCGAAAGGTGGCGAGACCAACCGCTTGGATGTCGCCTTCAACCGCGTGGAGAACCCGACGCCAACCAGTTCCAAGGACAAAGTGGCCACCGATGGGCAGATGGTGTCCATGGCCGAGCTCTTCTCCTACGCCGACGGCATCGACAAGCTGCTCATGCTGCTGGGCACCGTGGGCGGCCTGACCGCCGGCGTGGGGCAGCCCATCCAGATCGTGCTCTTCGGCGACGTGCTCAACACGTTCAACCCGGCGGACCCCGGGGCCAACATCGAGCACAGCATCCGCCACGTGGCGCTCAACTTCGTGTACGTCGGCATCGCCGTGTTCATCGCCGGCAGCTTCCAGGTCGCGTGCTGGACCATCACCGCCTCTCGCCAGGCGAAGCGTATTCGAAGTGAGTACGTCAGTGCCATCATGACCAAGGAGATCGGCTGGTTCGACGTCAATGAGCCCATGCAGCTCGGGTCACGGGTCGCAGAGGCGACCGTGATCATTCAACAGGTGTGCCCTTGCTGGTGCGTTGCTGATGAGGGTCTAGTAAACTAACTTGCAAAAAAAATGTGTTTTATCAGGGCATGGGGAGGAAGATCGGCGATGGCCTCAACTTCTTCTCGATGGCCGTGTCGGGCATCGTCATCGGCCTAGTGAAGGGCTGGCAGCTGGCCTTGATCTTGCTGGCGTTCACGCCGTTTATTGCAGTGACAGCATTTTTTTCGATGAAGGTGCTGTCCACGGCGACGCAGGCGGGGCTGGAGTCGTACGGTAGAGCTGGTGCCGTAGCGCAGGAGGCGCTGAGCAATGTTCGCACGGTGCACATGTTCAACTCGATCAAGCACTTTATCGGCAAATATGAAGCGGCATTGGGGCTGTCAACCAAGGCTGGCGTCAAGAAGGGACTTGCTGTTGGTTTGGGGACGGGAATCATGTTTGGCACGGTGTTTTTCACCTACGCCGGCGGAATGTACTTCGGCGCGCTTATGGTTGCCAATGACAATCTGGACGGCAACACGTGCACAGGCAGCTCCTGCTACAATGGCGGCCGAGTGCTAACTGTCTTCTTCTCGATCATCATGGGAGCTATGGCTCTTGGCCAGGCTGCTCCGAGTGCCGAGGCGATCACTGCTGCGCGAGCTGCAGCCTACCCAGTCTTCCAAACCATCAAGCGGCCATCTCTTATTGATCCACTCAGTGACGAGGGTAAGAAGCTGGACAAGGTTCTGGGTCGCATTCAGATTGAGAACGTCTCCTTCGCTTATCCTTCACGCCCGGAGATTCAAGTGTGCAGCGATTACTCGCTTACGATCGAACCCGGCGAGACGGTTGCTCTTGTTGGTCCTAGTGGTAGTGGCAAGAGTACTATGGTGTCTCTGCTCGAGCGCTTCTACGACCCCCTCAGCGGTACTGTGAGCATTGACGGTGTTGATGTGCGTACGCTGAATGTGAAGTGGCTGCGCTCTCAAGTCGGACTGGTGGGGCAGGAGCCTTCGCTATTTGCCACGTCTATCATGGAAAACATCCGCTATGGTTGCCCCTCGGCAACGGATGAACAAGTCATTGAAGCTGCTAAGATGGCCAACGCGTATAACTTCATCAAGGAGTTCCCGCAGGTTTTCAACACGGAGGTTGGGGAACGTGGTGCTCAACTCTCTGGTGGCCAAAAGCAACGGATTGCCATCGCTCGTGCGATCATCAAGAACCCACCGATTCTTCTGCTGGACGAGGCCACAAGTGCTCTTGATAGTGAGAGTGAACGTATTGTCCAGGCGTCATTGGACCAGTTGCTGGCAAGTTCTCACCGAACTACAATCATCGTTGCCCACCGGCTGTCCACCATCCGAAACGCGAGTCGTATTGCAGTGCACAGTGGAGGCAAAATCGTGGAAATCGGCTCGCACGATGAGCTGATGAAGCTGGACAATGGTCACTACCGTCTTTTGGTAGAAGCCCAAAGCCGCACTACTTCGGAGGGGCATGAAGAGGATCCTTCCGAAGGATTACAAATTGAAGTATTCGATGCCCCCTCTGATCACCCAGCACACTCTGGTCACTCTGGTCGATCTCCTCGACGCTCGATTAGCCGTCACAGTTTTTCTGAGAAGGAAGGCGCTGTCACTGGTGGTGACAACGAACTAGGTGATGTTGATCTCCCCCCTGTTTCCATGGGCAGAATCTGGAAGATGTCGCTCCCCGAGTGGAAATTTTTGGCTGCTGGGTCTTTTGGAGCGGTCATCAATGCTGCCGTGTTTCCGGTTTGGGGAGTGCTTTTGGTGAAGGTCACTGTGCTGTTTTTCCGACTCGACTACACGAAGAGCGAGATGCTTGACCACGCCCGCTGGTGGGCCCTTGGCTTTGTTGGTCTCGGCATTGTGTTCACGCTGTCCATCACATTGCAGCACTACGGATTCGCGGTAGTCTCTCAAAATCTTGTCACTCGAGTGCGCGCGGCCACGTTTAGCGCGATGTTGCACCAAGAAATTGGTTGGTTCGACTTGGACGAAAACTCATCCGGTGCGCTGGTTTCTCGTTTGGCCACGGACTCGGCGGTCCTACAGGCCATGACTTCGGAAACGCTCAATCGAGGACTGGTGAACATCACTACCTTGACTATTGCTTTCGCGATTGCGTTCTACTATAGCTGGCAGATGACTCTCATCTTACTAGCAGCGTTCCCTGTGTTGGTGCTGTCGTCGTTCATTCAAGCTCAACAAATGGCTGGCACGTCTGGAAACAAGAAGAACAACGATGCTGACACAGCTGCAGGATCACTTCTCTCGGAGGCCATCGGATCCATCCGCACGGTTGCGTCTTTTAGCATGGAGGTGGCGATGAATTCATTGTATGCAGGGTACATCAATATCTCAAAGGAAGCTGACGTCAAGATCGGTATTGTGGGTGGAATGGCATTTGGTGTTTCTCAAGGAGCAATGTTTTTGGTGCTTGCTTTCCTCTTCTACCTCAGCGGACGCTGGATCTCCCGTGGAATTATTACGTTCGAGCAAATGTTCATGGTGCTCATGGTTATCATGCTTAGCACCTTTGCAATGGGTATGGCAGCTCAAGGTGCCACAGACGGAGCCAAGGCTAAGCGCTCAGCTCAGCGTGTGTTCAAGGTCATTGATCGCAAGTCCTTGATTGACGCTACATCCGGCACAGGACGCACGTTGGAGCACGTCGAAGGTGACATCGAGTTCCGCAACCTGGAATTCACATACCCAGCTCGCCCGGACGCCAAGATCTACAAGAACTACAGTTTGAAGATTGCTCGTGGCCAGACCGTCGCGCTTGTTGGTGCCAGCGGCAGTGGTAAGAGCACGGCGATCTCGCTAATGGAGCGCTTTTACGACCCGGCGGCCGGTGTAGTGACTCTGGACGGAAACAACTTGAAGGATCTGAACTTGCAGTGGCTACGCGAGCATGTGTCACTTGTGAGTCAGGAGCCGGTGCTTTTCGCCGGTACCATCGCAGAAAACATCGAGCTGGGTAAGCCCGGTTCGACCAGAGAGGAGATTGTCGAGGCGGCGAAGAAGGCGAACGCATTCGAATTTATCAGCAACTTCCCGAACGGATTTGACACAGACGTCGGCGATCGTGGTGCGCAGGTTTCGGGTGGCCAGAAGCAGCGTATCGCTATCGCTCGTGCCATTCTACGCGATCCGGCCGTTCTGCTTCTCGACGAGGCGACTAGCGCTCTGGATAACGAGAGCGAACGTGTGGTGCAGGCGTCGCTGGACAGGCTACTGACCCTCAAGCAGCGTACTACCATCATTGTGGCTCACCGCCTCTCGACCATTCGAAACGCGAACCTCATCGCTGTGACGCACGACGGCGCCATTGTCGAGCAGGGCACGCACGACCAACTCATGCAGCTGCCGAATGGCATCTACAAGAGCCTCGTGGAGCGTCAGATGGGTTCGCACTAATACTTTCGCTTCTTAGACACTATTAGCCAAACCCAACAATATGAAACGGAAATCTTTGGTATTTCGGTAGAATTGTGGTACCCGTTCTTGGCATTGCGTCGTTCACGAAATCTGGCCAAGAGATAGCTCTTTTGCGCCGATTTTATTCGTGCGAAAGTGTGCGTTTACGAGTGCGCTTTTTTAAAATGATTAAAATCATCCAGAAGCGAATAAGGTGGAATGACTTTCCCACCACGTCAAAATCAAAGATTTGTGCACGTCGTCCACACTCAACTGCCAGAAAGCAAGGATTTTTGTATTTCTAGTGAGAAAAGTTGACGTCGCCTGCTGCAGACTACAGGACAAGTTCCCGTCGCCCTCGTCAGCATATATTATGGATGTGGAAACTTTGCGTTTCCTCATTTTCATGTCGAGCTCGCTTCGGGCTCATAGCCTGTGGCGTGACGTTTTAGAGGATGCTTGGGGCATTTAGAGGATGCTTGGGGCTCTTATTGCTGATGTACTTCAGTACTTATGTGCTTTAGCTGCTCAGCTACAGCACAGAAGTCCCCGCCAGATTTCCCCCTGCGATCAGCTATGTACCTCGCAGAGATTGTACGTAGGTGCTCAAGATTTGCTCTAGCTGTCAGCACCATGTACTGAATTAGACGTATCTTAGTTGGTTCACACGCATTGAAGTAGAGGACAGTGTCGGTAGATACATAGCAGGACTACTTCAGTAGAAGATATCTATTTTCACAGCTTTGGAATGGGCGTTGAACGCATAGCACGTATATACGCCAAAAACGATTAGGAATTGCTGGAGGCATCCGGGCATTGTTTCTCCGCATGCGTTAAATTCATTAACTCAATACATGTGCATCTATGTCAACCCTGTGCGAAACTTTAAACCCTGCAGTCTTTATTATTAATAGTCCCACTCTCGTAAATCTGGCGGGGACTTCTGTAGTGAACGGATCAGATTTCGACTTGGTATCACAGTGATGAACTTTATGATGTGGTACACATCACGTGAGAATGCTCCAGATTGACAGCACTTCAATCTGGGATAGTGACTCACGTTAAGTGAGAGGAAGCGACCAATGAGCGGAAAGAGCGAGCGAGGCATAAGACGTCGCGTGACAAGGATGACGTACCGTATACTCCTTCGTGCGCGCTCATATCGGTTGACTCGTTCGACGAGAGGCTGCGCAACGTCTTTTCCCTCCACACGGCAATCCCAGTGAGTAAGTGCTGATGAATGACGAGACTCAAACTATTATTAATAACGATGGTTGCTGTAGGTAGCTGAATGAATGAATACCTTTCGTCGATCCAAATCGACGACGACGATCCGGGCTTCGTGCTGAGCTGGGACTTGGACAACCTGAACGCGTTTGTGATGGCAGCGAACGCCCAGAGCCCAGCCCGTGCGGCTGGTTGGTTGCAGACAAGACCCCCATAGATCACGACGAACTCGTTCACAGACGATCTCGTTCATGAGCTCCACGTGGTCGCTGTGGGCGCGTGCTGCTGGCGCCGAATAGCCCAGATCAGCTCGCCGCCGTTGCTTGGACGTTGAGTGCCCTTCAAAGCGATGATTTCATGCAAGATGCTGCGCAATTTGCATTCGACAATGCCGAGCGACAAACGCCACGACGTATTGCCTCACGGATACGAAAGCGCAGCGATCCGTAGAGAACAATCTCCCACGGATTCGTCGAAACGGCCAGCCGCTGCGTCGAATCTTCATCAGACGCTGTCGTCTGTGCGCCGTGGATCAGCCACCCGTATCGTAGCGTTATGATTGCGTCTCAATTAAAAAAAATAAAGTTAAATACATTCTCATATGCAGCAATACTCCTTTTGATCGGAGATGCAAAGGGACATTTGCGTTTGGTATATTAATGCATCATCTCACTGGTAGAATATACTGAGGATATCTGTAGCGTAGGTATTGTTGAGCCTTTTTATTCAGCCGTCCGAAAGGGGCTCCAAGTAAGTGCTCGAATCCCAGTATAATATATGTTTTTTTTGCGAGCAAAACGGATTTGGTCGCCAGGTATTGATGTTAGTTGGCTCAACAAGACGCTTCTCTACCAAATGGCCGCACTGTATTGATGTAATTGGCTCAACAAGATTGCCAACTAACAATGTTAGTCTAACATCAGTACCTGGCGACCATAAAAACGCTTTTTTTTGCAATCAAAGCCGTTTTGCTAAAAAAACAAAAAGCGTTTTTTCTACCAAACCGAATGCCAAAATGCTCCATCACATTTTCAGCATTCCTTTCACCAGTTCGTACTTAACCGCTTCATAAGTGGCTCGCAAGTCTCCGCATTGCGCACGAGGAGCTCCACCGGGACAGGCGGAGCGCGGCACGCGGCGGCAACTGGAGGCCATCGAGGCGCCTGCACGCATGGAGCGACTCGCCCGTCAGGTGCGGCGGCGTCTTCTCTACCTGCCGATACCCTTTTCGCCCTCTGACGCGCTCTGTGTCGCTCTGTGTATGCGCTGCAGATCCACGAGTCCCAGCGACTCCTCGCGGCGCCCGACAGCGGCTGGAAAGACTGTTCCGAGGCCGTGGAGCAGCTGGCGACGGCTGTGGAGCTGCTCGGGCCCTCGGAGAGCTGTCGGGAGGCGGTTCGCCTGCTGCTGAGCCTCTCGGTGCGCCCCAACGGCCGATTTAACCGTTACTTTACCGGAATTAACCTCTCTTCTGTGATTTTTGTTGTTTTGTTGTTATTTTTGTTGTTTTGTTTTATTTAGGTGGGGATAGGGGAGCAGCTGGGCTCCATCCGATCCAAGCTCGTGAAGGACGTGTGCGAGCACTTGCTGCGCATCCTTAAGGCCACGGGCAGCGACTTCGAGGAGCTCGCCAACGCGCTGATGCCGCAGATCGTGAGCACGGCCAAGAGCTCGTCGGCGGCCATCCGACAGCCAGGAGCCAAGCTGCTGTGCAAACTGTCGGAGACGGTGCGTTACGACGTGGGGGTCCTCAGGAGGACGTTTCTGCAGCTGAAGCAAGGTGGGGAGTGGACGTTGAGGTGTTGAGCCAACGTGCAGTGATGCTGAGGCGTTTTTTGTGCTGCAGAGAAAGTTCGGGTGCTGCTCTTGGAGCAGCTGCGGATCGTTTTGGTCTACTGGAGCGATGACGAAGTCGCGCCATGGAGCGCGGATATGCTGGAGATGATCCGGCGAGGACTGGAGGATCAGAATGACAAAGTCCGAAAAGCTGCTCGTGAAGTGCTCACGAGATTTTCCTCGCGATGGTAGGGACATAGTTTCTGCACGTGCTAGTGCGTAACCGTTACCGTAGCTGATATGTGACTTGTGACAGGAGTGAGCGTGTGGACGAGTTCGTGGATATACCATCTACCCAAGCGAAAGTTTTGATAATCAGTGAGCATCGAGACTCACTATTGGCTGAGGCGATTCTGCGGAAACACCCCGAACTAGCCAATAAATCAGAGTCGCTAACGCGCAGCAGAAGTGCATTCATCAAGTCACGGTCCAGTTCTCAAAAGTCCCCCCGACATAAGAAGGACGAACAAAACATTGAGATTCACGTGTCGGCTACTCCCCCTCCAAAGCAGCGCGAACAGCTGGGTGGTAAAATGCAAGAATCTATCAGTGGCGAAGTGGACATAGGCACCACGTACTCGGTACCGGATACTGACACTAGACGCGAAGAGAGTGTAATTTCCCGGCGCCTTTTCGATGACGCCTGCACTCATGATATAACCAGCAGTGATGGGCATGAAACCATTTCCGCAGTTTTTGATGGATCTCAGATGCATAACTATCAGTCAAAGCCAACGAAAGAAGAAACCCAGCACTTGTTTGATTCGGTCAAAACCCACGCAAAAGAATCCACTATTCCGGGTCGAAGTATCATGACCCGAACGAGTAGCGCTTCAAGTATCGATGAAGTTCTGCAACACCCCGGTGTCAGGAAGCTTCAGAAATCAATGATCCCAAGTCCGTCAAGTCGTAGCCCCAGTTCGCTCGGAAGAAAGCGTTTGGAATCGCCTAGCAGTTCCCCAGACTTACGGCCATCTCTGCTCCCTCGCCCTGGTAGTTTCACATTAAAATCGCCAGGAAGTAGTCGCGTGTCAACACCAGTCGCAGCTGCTATGGTCGAAGAGGAGAAGTTTAAGCAGAAGCCATTGAGTGCAAGTGACGAATATTTCAGCAAACCTATCCCAAGTAGTATTGCAGCCCCGACACCTCCACCGTCTACAGACAATGTTACACTCCGACCCAGGCGACGAGTATTCTTCAGTTCAGATCAAGACGAGGAATCATTTCTCGAGGAGTTAGCTCCTACGCCGACGTATTTGGGTCAACTAGTGCCAGAAGAAACCCAGACACTACACATAAAGGCAACACCAGAGGAAGGTTCTTGCAGTAGCCCGCTGAACCATGAGGCCGCACTACCCCAGTTCCCTGATTATACTTCCGACGAAGTAGATGATTTGAGTCAACTGACGGTAGGAAGTGACCAGGTAGAATCTGACACTGAACGGGACCGTCGCCGTCTCAACGACAACGACCCTCGTAGCGAAAGTGGTGACGAATCTGTGCGCGGGAATGATGATAACGAATGGAATCATCACCATCTAAGTGACAATGATCCTCAACTCGAAAACGGTATCGAATCTGACCACGGAGATGCTGATCTGCTAGAGCGCAGTGGGGACATAAGTGCTTTTCCTGACGGGTGGAAGCTTGATGAGGGACCCAGGTATCAATTCGATCTCGAAGACGAAATCGGTAATCGCTTAAGTGATACTGAGGAAAATGATGTATGTGGTGATGGAAATGAACGGATTGCTCCAGACTCGAAGATGGAAGAGCATGAGCATGCCGAAACATCACGGAAGGAACATTTGTCGGTGCTGTGCGATTTAGAGGAAGAAGATCAGACAGAAGGGAAACCAGACATCCATCAGGACGCACTCCAAGCCCTTCTCAGCGTCCGTGATGAAATGGCAAGACTTCGAGCCATAACAAGAAAAGAGGAAAGCGAATGTGACGTGGAACAATACACACCTGCATCACACACATATGGCTCATTAAGCCCTACAGAGCCATCATCCCAAGATTTGCCTGCGAAACGTGATGTACAACCATGGGACGACCCCAATCGAACTGAGTCTTCATACCTCCGAAGGTTAAAAGACGCGGATCGCTTTGCCCGGAGCCCGCTTTCAGCACCGCCTGCCGATATGCAATCAAAAGAGAATATCTTCCACGAACGACTATCCCAGCCGCAGACATTTGATCCAGCCGTGACGTATGATGCTGCTCTTGAGAACTCAAAAGCGCATGATGATCTGGATCTGCAGCCTAGCCCACGAGGACAACCAGAGCAAATTACTACAAACACCATCAATGACAAGCACAACGAGGAACCTGTTGATCTTGTGGAAGAGTTTCTACCTGCTAAAATCCTCAGCCCCCACGTAGAATCGGATTTGCCTGTACCACAAGATACCACGCAGTATGAAGATACATCTTTTAATCATGAAGAGCTCGAGCATGCAGGACGTTTTGATGCCGCGGAGAAACTCTTTGCTAAGGAAACGCCGCCGCCATACGGCTACTATGACCGACCGCAATCACCCGACCCCGAGTTGTATATGCACTCAGAGCCGTATCAGAAGCGCTTACCTCCAACACAAATGGGGGCAATATTGAACCCTGTGCTAATTCCCACGGAGGACACAGTACAGGGAGGTCAAGGTGAAACGCCAAGCCCAGAGCAGCAAGAAACAAATACCCCCCAGCCTGTTCAAACAAGCTTTGATCCAAGAGAGCCGACTTCGCCAGTTGAATGCACCCCTGAAGTCACTCCGTTGAAATCAGAAAGCGTTCGACCAGTCTCGCAATCGCCTGAAACCGTCCTGCATAGGACTGCCCCTGTGGCCACATTGGGCTGGGCTCGCTCCATCGGTATCACAATTGTTATGTTCATTGCGGCGGTATTCTGCATGGCTGGTATTTGGCGCGCAGCGAAGACGGTGCGCGAATCCCACGAGTACCACCAGGCTTTGAAAACGCGCATCAACACATTTGAAGCAAGTATTGCTGAATCTCACCAGAAGGTGCTTAAACTCGAGGAGGACTACGCGATCTGGAGTGAGTACGTGCGGAAGCTTACGGAAGAGGACGAAGTAAACGCTCTCCGACAGCTGGAAGCCATTCAGCTTGAAGTGCAGAAGTGGCAGGAGGATATGAAAGCAGACCTCGTTCAGTTTCGACAGGCGCTGTCGGTTGACTCCATCGAGGCCGCATTTGCGGACTTGCGCGCGAATGACACGAAGCAAATCGAGTAGTAAGACAAGAATGACGAACTGAGCAGCGAAAAAAGTGAAAGAAATTAGGCCAGAGCTCGAAGAAGTCAAAATCAAGGACAGCACCGCACGTCCATCTATTTAATCATACACCATGTGCTCGAAGCAAACGAAGCGGAGCACCCTAATGCAACGCCTCCTACTGTTGGTTCTGGAAGTCAAAGCTGCCATCCTCGTTTGCCGCGTTCTTGTCCACAGCAACATCGAGAGAGCGGTTGGCCTCCTTCAGCCTGTCGAGGGCGTTGTGTCCTTCTTGGCCGAGGGTGTTTCCTCCCATTTCCAATGTCTTGAGGGACGGGTGCGAATGCAGCGCATCGAAGAGCATGACACTCAGTGCTTCGTGGAGCTGGTTAGCTCCGATCCCAAACGTCTCGATGACCGAGTTCGCCAGCAAAGCAGGCAGAAGCTCGCTCAGACCCTCACCAAGTTTGTTGTTGAACAGGTGCAGCTCCTTAAGCGATTGAGCCTTCAACAGCGGGGTCATGCCAGCGCCAGTGAGTCCGTTATTGCCCAGATCAAGGTACGTGAGTGTCGAGTTGTGCGCCGCCAGCACGTCGGCGAGAAGCACAGCGCCCTCATCCTGGCACTTGTTGTTCCCGAGACGCAGAACCTTTAACGTCTTGTTCTCACGAAGTCCGTTCGCCAAAGCAGCGCACGAAGCCTGCGTCAACTCATTGTCCGACAGGTCCACTTCCACCAGCGTCGAGTTGATCTTCAGCGCCGCCGCGAGCGCCGCGACGTGCTCGTCCGTGAGCTTGCACTCCTTCATCTGCAGCTTCGTCAGCGACTTGTTGGTCTTGAGCGCGTCGAAGAACTTGTCCGACGCCGTCTCCAACGCATTGAACGACACCTGCAGCGTCGCCAGCGAGCAGCTCTCCTTCTCCACCAACGCAGCCACGCAGTCCAGCCCCGCTCCGGAAATGCCCACATCTGTCACGTTGAGCTCCTTCACGCGCGCCTCAGCGTTGTGGCCGAGCCCGGCCGCCAGTTTCTGCAGCCCTTGGTCACCGATCTGGTTGCGGGACAGCGTCACCGCCGTGAGCGACTTGTTGCTCCTCAGCAGCTCCCCCACCGCCGCCGCGCCGTCCACGCCGAGCGACTTGAACTCGAGATCCCACGTCTGCAGCGCCGACTGCGCGTTGCGCGCCAGCCCCGCGCTCAGCACCCGAACCGCTTCGTCCCCGAGCGACTCCGAGCCGAGACTCAAGTGCTTGAGCGTCGAGTTGACTGCCAGGCAGTCGGCGAAGGCCTGCAGCCCCATTTCGCCCAGGCGGTGGCCCGAGAGGTAGAGCTCCTCCAGCTGCGCGTTGGCGCCGATGCTGCCGGCCAGCCGCGCCACATCCGCGTCACTTAGCGAGCGCGTGCTCATCACATAGAGGCTGCGCGCCGTCTTGGGGTTGCTCAGCTTCTGCAGCAGGTCGTCCACGCCCGCCTTCCTGCCCCACGCCATGTTGCTACACTCGGATGATACACTAGTGACGCAGCCAGTCAATTTTGGGGCGGTTGGGGAGAAGTTCGGCTGGGCTGGCGGGATTTTCGACTTCTGGATAGCATAGTGGCGGATTTCTGTGACGTGTGCGAAAATATGTGACGTGTGAGAATGGGAGGTGGATTGGCTACACTGGTACATGTATACATGTACATGCAATGGACGCGGGGGAGGATCAACTGCTGCGTTGTGGGCTATGCGGCGGCGGCTCCCGTGGCGGGTTGGACGTGCATCATGAGCGAGCTGCGCATGCCGATGGTGATCCCCATGGCGTACTGCACGTTTTGGCCGGGCACTTCAGTGAAGTGGAAGCGGCCCACGAGTGTCGCGATCACGAGCTTCATCTCCAGCATTGTCAGAGCTTTGCCTACGCACACGCGCTGGCCGCCGCTGAAGGCGTTGAACTTGGCCATCGGTGTCTGCACGAGCTTGCCGGTCTCTTGGTCGATGAACCGCTCGGGCCTGAACTCGGCTGCGTCGGGCCCCCACACCTCTGTGCGCCGAGCAGCTCCGAAGTGACACATGCCAACGTTGGTCCCCTTAGGCACAAACGTACCGTCTGAGAAGACTGTGTCGTGGATGCATTCCCGCATCGTGAATGGCACCGGGGTCTGCAGTCGCAGCAGCTCTCGGATTGTAGCTTCAAGATACACAAGGCCCTGCACCTCGTCCATGGATGGCACGTACGACGAGCTCGTTGCTAACTTGGGCAGGTGTGCTAGCAGCTCGGCGCGCAGCTTCCTCTCAACGCGAGGATGCAAAGTCAACGTGTGCAGCAGCCAACTCATAGCGTCGGCAGACGTGTCGCGACCAGCACCCAGCGCAGCAACTGCAATGTTGCGCACGTCCGTCGGTGAGACCATGTCGCCATCTTGCTCCATGCACTCCAGAACAATAGATACGATATCCTTGTCGGTGGCCTTCACCGGCCGACCGGCCTTGAGATCTTCCTGGCGCTGTCGCCGCACCTCAATGGCGGAAGAGATAATCTTCATAATGAACTCGTCGATGAGTGCGACGTCTTCCCGGAGCTTGCGTTCCAGACCCACGTTCAGCCACCGCTTGAGCTTCCAGAACCACACGGGCTGCTGCAGACGACCAGCTACAATGGATTGGGCCTCATCGAACGCATGCTCGAACGGGTGCTCGTGCTCTGAGTCGATGCTGTCCAGCGAGTTGTTGAACACCATCTCGGCGAAGGCCTTGAAGGTGAAGCGGTGCATGAGCATGTACACGTCCACGGGCTTCTTGGTGACTGCCGCCTTGAGAAACACCTTCTGTAGCAGCAGCGTATGCTTCTGCATCACGGGCGTCATGTGTTCGCGCAGCGCTCGAGCACTGAAAAGCCTCACCAGTAGACGACGATGGTACTTCCAGCGCTCGCCTTCAATGATGAGCACGCTGTGACCCATGAGGTCGACGAACATGTCGTACTGCTGGCGGCCCTTGCTGAAGTGCTCGAACTGCGTCTTGACCACGTGCTCGTAGTGCTCCGGCACGGCGGTGACGAGCAAGTCGCTCTGACCGGGCAGGTACAGCTTGAAGACGCCGTTATGGGCGATGCACTGCTCCGCCATCCAGCTGTGGAAGCGGTGCGCGTTGCTCGCCAACTCGAGCATGTTGCCGATCCAAGGCACTTTGGACGGCAGGTACGGCACCACCTTGGGTTTGTCCAGCGGCGGGTGCTCCTCCGCCGCCTCCTCCTTGTCAGCCTCGCTGCCTTCATCTCCGCTCGAGCGGGTGGCGACGTACGCCGCCACCACTGCAGCCCCAGCCAGCAGAGCGAGCCCCGCCGGGCCGAGAGGCGACAGCGCCCGGTGCTTGGTAAACCACTCGCGCAGCATAACGAACGAGCTGCTTGTGCACGCCGAGGCGAATTGCGTTGTGCCGAGCGCTCGCTAGGACGCCGAGGCTTAGCAGCGCCCGCCCGCCGATGGGGCGATCAGGATGACGGCGAGCGTGGCTTCTTTGCCCCGAGTCGCCGCCAGATGAGACCGTGTCCTGCATTGCAGTGCACGTTGCGAGTTGCATCCCACTGTCATCGGCGACGATGCGCCGTCGCAGACGCGGCGACGCCGGCGACTTGTGCCGCGACTCGAAGCGTGGACGTCGGAGTCCGACGCCCGGAAGCCGGAGACGCGTGGGCCGCAGCTTCTACCTGTTGCTCACGCCATGGCCATCAACCGCCGCCTCTCTGGACGATGCTGTCAAAACACAGAAAAAAGCTGACCAGCACAAGAATGGCTGACCAGCACAGAAAAACCATGGCCAGCACAGAAAAAACAGGGCCAGCACAACAAAAGCAGGGCCAGCACAACAAATCTCTTCAGAACACATAATATCCCAGGTTAGCACAGAACGACAATATTATCCAATTGTATGCCTTAATTCTATTCCATTTATACCAATAGTAACGCTGTATTCAATGAGTTCATTCCGAATGGGGTACTGACTACCATTAAACTGGAGCTGAATGAAGCTAAGACCTGCCTCTACAAATAACTACAGAGGCTAGAGCAAAAGTGAGAAGACTGTACGCGCGGGTATATACCCGGAGGATGCAAACAGTGCCATTCAGACGGGTATAGTAATTAAAGACCACAAAAAACAAGCGGAGCCTT
>BSXT01000990.1:0-27180 GCA_030267785.1 Phytophthora fragariaefolia | reverse complement strand
AGTCGGTGCGCAGCAAATCCCGGCTGGTGGTCTTGGTCGGTCGTTAACATCTTGGCTTGACTATACTTGGAATCTGGAAGGACCTTCTGGGTACAAATCAGGTAAGCAATCACTTGATGACGGGTCGTCCCTCCAGAAGCAGAGTCCGGATTGCTGCGTCCGGACGACTTCGTCCGGAGTCCGGGGCTCCGACTTCTGGAGTTTATCTTGGATTCAGTATACCCATCGTCGGGAAGGGCATCAAACCTCCTCTTTCCGGACACCATCTTGAACTCCTTCCGCACTTGTGACCATGCTCGTCACACGCTCGATCTCTACCGTCGAGTCCCTTTCTGGGCATGTCGCAGGCAGGGTTAGAGGGGCGGACAAAGTTTGTGAAGCCGCTTCGTGTCAACAACCTCAGCGAAGATGAGGCGGCGACGCAAGATGCTCGCTGCAAGACGCATGGCGTAGGAGATCTCACGGGACGTGAACTGTGTAGTGAGTGGGGGCGCTCTACACGACAGGGAACAGCTATATACACTCGTTATCGGAGTGGCCGGTGGCGTCGATGGTGACATTAACCTGGGGGCGGTGGCCACGTTAGCTGCTCTGTTGGAGCTGGTCGAGATGTCCTTTGATGAAATCGGCGAGGCCTTAAAGGCCGGTGAGTTAGCCGAGGTGGTCATTATACGACCGGTGGAAGAGCTAAACTCATCGTCGCTTCTTGATGAAGCTATCCTAGAGAATGCGAAGAAGGCGCTCAATGCGCGTAGTGGATCGGAGATCCTAAGGAATCCGTCGGATCCCTTTTACCCTGTAAACAGGGAGTATCGATACGTGGTCTCCAAGGAACCGCCCTCGGGGCTCCCTCCCGATCGAGGCGTTCGCCATGAGATCGATCTGGTTCCGGGAACCAAGTACTGTGTCACGAGACAGTGGCCCTTGACAAGGGAGCAGTGTGACGTCATTGACACGTTCTTCCGTGCCAAGCACGAGGCAGGTCTGGTGCGTGAGAGCAAGTCTCCGCACTCGACGCCTATATTCAGTGTCAGAAAACCTGATTGCAAGTGGCGTAGCGTAGATGCTTTCAATAAGCTTAATGCCGCCACCATTCCGGCTCAGACACCGATTCCTCGGAAGGATGTTCTTCATAACAATATGGTGGGCTGTACGCTGTACAGTGCACTCGACTTAGTCGACGAGTACTATCAGCTGCTTATGCGAGCGAGTGATATCCCGCTGACAGCGGCCAGTACTCCGAGCAGCATGCTCTGGGAGTGGCTGGAGATGCCCCAGGGGCTGTCGAACGCGCCTGCGACGTTCAATCGTCTCGGGGCGCAATTATCGGGTGTACGCTCAGACGTACTTTGACGATATATTCGTCCACAGTCGTGCGGAGCACGGTAAGACTGACGTGGAGAACCACGTGGAGCGCCTGCGAGCGGTGCTCGAGTGCATGCGCACCAACAAGTTGTATGCCAACGTTGAAAAGTGCACCTTCGGTGCTGAAGAAATTCCCTTCCTAGGGTGCTTCGTTGGGAAGCGTGGCCTTCGAGCGGATCCCGCTAAGGTGGAAGCCATTGTCGAATGGCCGGGTCCTCGGAACCAGAAGGACTTACGGAAGTGGCTTGGCCTCGCCAACATCTTACATAAGTACAGCGAGAATTACGCTGAGATGAATCAGCAATTGTTCAATCTTTTAAAGAAGGACGCAAAATGGCGTTGGAACGCCGAGCATCAAGATGCGTTCGACGCAATCAAGTAGAGTCTCCTTCATGCTCTGATTCTGTCGTTGCCAGACCCTGATCGTCCGTTCAGTGTCGTATGTGACGCATCGGACTTCGCCATCGTCTGTGCACGGCTACAACATGACGCCGAGGGGCGTGAACACGTGATTGTGTTTGAATCTCGCCAGCTCATAGCTGCGGAGAAAAACTATCACGTTCATGACAAGGAGCTACTTGCAATGAAGTATATCTGGTCAAATTCAGGCTTCACCTGCTCGGCTGTAAGCCGTTTGTGATCTATACAGATCATGCGTCACTACGCCCTGTGACACAGTCGCCTCACCTCTCGCAAAGGATGGTCCGATGGCTGTCCTTCTTTGCTGAGTATAACTTCGAGGTGAAGTATAAGCCAGGAAAGCAGAATGCTTTGGCTGATGCGCTGTCACGTAGACCGGACTATGAACTAGCTCATGTCACTACGGTGACGTCGTCCATTCCGGATCTGATCCGCGCATCTTAGGCGAGCGACTGCATGTGTGTCGCGTTGATGAAGGCTCTTGGGAGCAATGAATTTGAAGACTCGGACAAGGGATTGTCGGCGCGGTTGCGCGCACGCCTGCATCGTTATGTATTCGATGGCGGGCTGCTTTGTTACAGCACAGGATCTGATGATCCACCACGGGTTGTGGTACCTCACGCCGAGGACCTGAAGTACGGCACCCTCTACGAGACACACGACACCCCGGTTCGCGGTCATCTCGGCCGAGAAAGACTTACAGCTCTATGAGCTTGCACTATTAGTGGCCCAACTTGTACAAGTGGGTCGGCACCTATGTGCGCACGCGCGAGACGTGCCAACGGGTCAAACCCGCGCCACATGCGGCGCGCCGCAGGCCAGCTTGCCTGTAACCTCCGGGTGTTGGCAATCCATTAGTATGGACTTTGTGTTTGGCCCCGATGCGGCAGGCAACACGGGCGTCGTGGTCTTTGTAGACCGTCTGAGCAAGATGGCTCATCTCGCCGTGGTACCGGACACCATCGATGGTGCAGGTACAGCTACGCTGTTTCTCGACCGCGTGTGTTTCACGGGCAAGTTCTGAACGTCCCTTTTCGCGGTGCTCGGCACTCGCTTGGACATGTCCACCGCGGACCATCCGCAGACCGACGGTAAGACGGATCGCGTCAATCGCGTTGTCGAGGATGTCCTCCGCAGTATCTGCGCTGAAACGCCTAAGCGTTGGAGCGCCATGCTCCCACTCGTTGACCTTGCGTTAAACAACGCAGTGCACGCCTCCATAGGCTACACGCCTTTCTATGTGAACGGCCTGTCACATCCCAGCGTCCTGTTGACGCCGCCCCGCCCTTGCTCAGGGCTTAGTGGGAGAGGGGTTCGCGGAGCGACCTGCTGATATCAGCCCTCTTCTCGCTATTCGTAAATAGGTTGACGCATTTTTGTCAACGTGTCTAAGTGGCTTAAGACACGTAGGTGACGCAATGGCTGAGAGCCGCAAACAAAAAGAACATGCGGATGCAAAAGGCAGAAGCAATGTTAATTGTTATTAGGTCGGTGACCTAGTTTTACTAAACGCTAAAAGCCTAACTACACAGGCAGTGTCCGCCTTCTTTAAGACGAAGTTGCCTTCGCGCTTCATTGGACCTTTCAAGGTCGTGGCCAAGAAGGGCCTAGTGTATACGCTCAATCTTCTAAAGAAGATGCGTACACACCCCGTGTTTTACGTCGGCTTACTTAAGCCATATCTTGATCCGGCCCGAGTAAGCCTTGGGGACCTAGAGCCATGGGCGTCAGCGACGCGTTTGGAAGGGGGGGCAAGCTCGCCACCAGCCCCGCGGGGGCAGTCACGGGATAGTGACCGGGCGGAGCCTCTCGCTGGCGAGCCAGCAGGTCAATCTGACCGCGGAGCACAGCCAGCGTTTGCTGAGCCTCCTCGTCGCGACGGACAGAGTCCTGCCAATATGACACCCAGCGTTCAAGAGCGGACACCCGGTCATCAAGAGCACAAAGGTGATCCCATAGTTCCCGAGGAACTTGGACCCAGTCCAGCCGCTGGTGCAGCGATGCTGCGTGGGATTGGACTGCTGAATGTCAGCAGGTCTTTGATGCAGTCAAGCAGGGCTTGACTAAGGCGCCGAACTTGGCGGTAGCCGACCAAGATCGTCCATTTCACGTCGTGTGTGACGCGTCCGATTTTGCAATCGGATGCGCTTTAATGCAACACGATCACGAAGGACGTGATCGCGTGGTCTACTATCAATCGCGTCAGCTGAAGACAGCTGAGCGCAACTACCCGGTACATGACAAGGAGCTCCTTGCCATGAAATATGCATTCGCGAAGTTTCGAGTGTATCTACTTGGGAGTAGACCATTCGTGGTCTACACCGGCCACGCAGCATTGCGTACGGCGATCAAGTCGCCGCACATCTCACAAAGAACGGTGAGATGGCTCTTATTCTTTGCGGAGTACAACTTCCAGGTTGAGTACAAACCTGGAAGATTAAATGCTGTGGCCGACGCGCTGTCGCGTCGACCTGACTATGCGGTACACAAGACCGACGCCAATGCAATTGGCGTCGAACGGACGTCTACTCCTTCTGACAAGTCTCGTTAGAAGCGGCCAAACATCTCCGTGCCTGTGTACACCGATATCGTGTACACAACGGCCTAGTGCTTTACAGCGCAGTTGACGACAACGCTGATCGAGTTGTCGTCCCGGACGATCATGAGCTGAAGCTCAGGATCACCTATGAGTATCATGATGCCCCGACGTCGGGACATCCAGATGGTGAGAAGACATACTTGCTTCTCACGCGTGACTGCTACTGGAGTCACCAGTACAAGTGGGTACGCAAGTACGTACGCGCCTCTGAGATATGCCAGCGAGTTAATCCTGCGCACTTCTTGCAGGCTCCACTTCAATCACTACCGACTCCGTCGGAGTGTTGGCAGTCCATTTATGGACTTTGTCTTTGGTCTTCCACCTGATAACAAGCGGATGACTGGTGTTGTGGCCTTCGTTGACACCTTAAGCAAGATGGTGCATCTCGCTGCAGTTCCAGCCGAATTGACAGCCAAGCAGACAGCACGTCTGTTTGGTAACATGGTGTTTAGGCACCATGGCATGCCGATCGATATTGTACCCGATCGGGATCCGCGCGTTTATGACATCGAGGAACTCAGCCCTCGATCTAAATTCATTTTGCGGGGGCTCAAACGCTTGTCTGAGCTCCTCCTTGAATACTTCGTACGTGCTAAAGCACGTAGGATCAGTGAGTCGGCGTCCATACGCCCAACTCCTTGCTCGTCCGCCAAGACATGACATGGCGAACGCAACCTACGACAACGGGTCGACGTTACGTCGAGCCGTGATGGCAGTGTCGACTTCGACAAGCCAACGGAGGAGAGGCTCGCCCTCTCTTCCAACGTAGCAGTTTCAATGACTCCACGCGCGGTGTGGACGGAGTTGACACCGTAGCGCGACCAGCGATCTCGCGCTGTTCCTTCATGATGAACCCCAGAGCAACTCCGTCTTGCTCTGTCGGCGATAGTGTACGTAACATCATCGCTACCGCTGCTTCTTCAATAACTGTCACCGGTCGTTGGATCGCCTCCCACTCTGGATCCGCCAGGCGGGGACAGTCTCCGCGACGGGCTACCAGTGGACACGCTCGCTTTCTTGAGCAATGCGTGGGTAGCTGGCGAGATCTTGGCGGCGGCGATTATCGCGTTCCTGGAGCTTCAACAGGATGGACTGCAAGTGCTGGCGACGGGGGACTTGGGGCATCTCGGCTGCGATTTGTTCGGAGGGGTGGCGGATTATTTGGCGCAAACTTGTTTTTTTTTGGAAGGGAGAGTCCGGACAGGCACAATAGACTAACTGCTTCTCCTCGGCTAGTTTAATTCTAGAACACGAACAGCGGTATGAAAGATCTAGCAAAATCGAGAAGACAATCGAAGTCGGCAGCTTGAACATCGCCCATATGCGTCTCGGATTTGTACAATTCCATATGTGTTTTCTAGGTGTGCGCAAAAACACTCGACAAGTACTCCAAACTGCACCAAAGGTCTAATGAATCAGACCCAGTTGTTGCTAACAGGGGCGAAAGTTGTCCAGGGTTGGGACTTCAACGACGTGTGTGCCATTTTTCTCGGTTTCGTTGACGCAATCTCGGACTTAACTGCACAATTTCGCACTTAAACGCATAAATGTCAGTGGTGTACGCCACACTCCGTAATACATCGTGGGGGCACTGTATAGTAGGTAAAGCTGAAAACGATGTGATTGGCCGTTACAAAGCACGCTGGCTGAACTTCTGTGAAAGGGGGCATTTTGCCCCCTTTCATAGCCGTTTTTCTCGCAGGTTTTGACACACCCTATTGAGCACGAAAGGTTAGCGCTATCAGTGGGAAGGAACTGCATGCTCCCAACCGACCACAACCTCCTTCAGCAGCGTGACCACGGCCAACGGCTGCATGTGTGCACGTCCATGGTGATGTGTAATTCATCGTTAATGTGAAATCATTTCTGTTAAAAAGGTATGCAGGGTAAATTTACTCTGTATATGCAGAATGAATAGGATTACCGAGTGTTAACGGGGCGTATTTTACCGCTTCGGTTGTTGGTGACCTAGACTCCGTATGAGTCGGAGGGTTTATGCGGAATTCGTGCAGTGATAATCTTTGCCGTTCGCCTTGCACGTCTCGCCAGCAATGCAGTGGAAGAACCTCCAGTCACTGGTACCGTTATCCTGCCCGCACAAGGCTCCAGTGGGGAGCGTTGTGGGCATGCACTGCGAAAAGTAATCAGAGTGCTTGACGCAGGTGCTGGTCGCGATCTTGCAGCGTGTGTTGGCCTGGCTGCAATCTTCCCAGTCGTTCACGAGCGGCCATCCTTGTGTCGGTGTTGCAGGAGGAGCAGTCGTAGGAACGGAAGGCGCACTAGCCCTGCAGTGGAAATCCAAGCCAGTCGCCTGGCACGTCTCCCCTGGTGAACAATGCGCATCGTATTTCCACACGGTTGTTCCGTCGTTCTGGCCGCAAAGACCACCCGTCGGGAGGATTGCTGGCATGCACTGTGAATAGTAGTTAGAGTGTTTCACGCACGTACTGCTCGAAACCTTGCACACAGAGCCTGCCGCCGAACAGTCTTCCCAATTTCCAACCAACCGCGCGGGTTGAGGAACACGCAAAGTTGAACGAGAGTCTAGACGTCGCGTCTCCGGCTTCACACAACGGAAATCTGTACCGCTGGTATCACATTTCTCGTCGGCGGGGCAGTGGTCATATAACCAGTCGTTGGTTCCATCAGCCTGACCGCAGAGATCACCCGACGGCAGCACGACAGGCTTGCACTGTGCGTAATACTTCGAGTGGCGGATGCAAACGCTGGTCGCTGTCTCGCAACCCACCTCCCTACTGCAGGCCTCCCAGTCACTCACAAGCGTCGTGTACGTGACGACTGATTCCACGTCAGTTTTAGCGCCCCTGGACCTTGACAAAGTGCTGTTGCCATTCTCATCCTTGGCGTGGGCAGTGGAGATGGCTGCAAGAGCAATGGTTACGAGAATATAGGTCTGCATAGTTCGGGAAGGGTGCTGACTTGGATTGGAGAAGGTCAAAGATGCCGATAGTTAGTGAGTTGCTGTCAAAGTTGTGCGGCTGAAAGCAAATCGAAAAGTGAGAAAGATGCGCTGCCCAGAGCTGATCAACAATAGTAAAATAGCAACTTCAAAACGGACAAGGGATGTCCAGTGATGGGAGCATTGGTGAGGTGTAACGGATAACCGAAGTTCGTTTCGCTCTCAATGATTTTAATGTGTTGATACATTGAGATGGTGCAAAACCGCTTTCCAAGCTTGTGCAATAACAGAAAAAATCAACTTCTTCTGGGATGAAGCATTGTTGCTTGGGTTCACGCTACTCGAGCAGTAATAGCCACTGCCTCTGTGGTAATCTGTATCGGTGTCCCTACGAATGAAACCTACCGTACTCAATGCACTGGGCATGGTATGTGGGGGATGTTATTCACCTCTATGACATGGACGGTTTTAATCTGAATACTTAGACCTCCCCAGTGCTGGCCAAAAGTTCCAATGCTGGCAACATCTAGACAGTGCCACATATACTACGAATTCATCAACCTCCTGTAAACCCTCTGTGGTGTTGTGGCCTCTGGCCAAAAACTCGCACTCAGAAATCCCCAAAAGCGTGGGAAGATGGTGAGTGGTGAGTGTCCGGCGGACACTCAAATCTAGCGGATCCTTGCGATGCGGAGCAACGGCCCCTGAGTTGGAAGGCGCCGATGCGGGATAACCGCATGTAGTTGCAATGGCTTATTCAACGACTAGGAGAGCAAGCATGCAAATGCTGGTCTTCCTCCATATATTATATTGAGCGTTTATTTCGCTCTCGCTGACAGCGCAATTGGCCGTCGCTGCAAAGCAAGCGCGGAGGAACATTGCTCTCCGTCAAGTCCTTGGTAAATGCTGCAGAGAGCAATCGCATGACATATCCCCAGGTGTATCGATGCGATGAAGATCAGTTGCTTGGCCCACCCTGCTCCACATCAGCGCTGTGCCTCCCGCTTCAAGGAGCTAGAACTATTATACCGGTAGCTCCTAGTGGAAACACGCAACATCGGGTGGCACTTGACGTTTGTTGCATGTATCGTAAAATTATGTACATAGACATGCGCTTTCCCTACTCGATCTGTTGGCCCAAATTAGGGATTTGGACCTGCCCAAGACAGCTTGAGTTGGGCGCATGGCAAAGTGCAAGCAAGGCTTGGCGCCCATGCCGTCGGATAACACCTCCGTGCACAATGTACTCGTCTTGCTCCAGAGACTGGTCCTTGACCACTTACTTTGCAATTTGCTCTACATCGTGCGGACCAACCAACTCCGAGACATTGACATTGAAATTGCGGTTATGTCGGCTACCTACTCCCGATGCTGCGCTACGCGACAGCCAACTCCGAGACAAGGTGCAGCTCTTTTCGCTGGCCTCCATGGCTCTGCCGGTACTAACCACTATCCAGGCCAAGGACATCTTGACGCTACGCCTCCATGTCTACACCAGCGGCGTGGACGACTGGGCCGCCTGCACGGGCAACCTCGAGTGTTCCAACCCTTCCAGCGTCTGCGTCAAGTACTCCAACTACAGCGCGCAGTGCAAACCCGAGACGCTTCCGTCTGGTGAACTGTGCGGCCAGGACGACGACACGAACGTGTGTAAGTACGACCACTGCCCCATGGGCGAGACTTGCACGGCCGAGGGCGGACTACCGGTGCAAGGCGTAACTCGGTCCAGGCCGGCAGATCACTACGTCGCACTCGTTCTATTTTTCTGGTTGTTCACTGCAGTAAGATCGGCGTGCGGGCTCCACGGTGGAGTCCACCCCTGCATCTATCTCAGGCTGAGCTAGATGCAGGGGTGGAGCCACGCACGCCTATATGTACTGAGCTTCTCAGTACATGACCACCACGTTCAACACTCGAGTAGTTTGTCTTCTTGCTCTGGACGCACTGGGTGCAACCCAGGTACAGCACATGTGACTTGTGCAAACCACCCGTTTGGGTATTAGCCAGGCAACTGCACTTGAAAATCATTGCCTCCATAGACAGCCGCGCAAGTACCGCGTGCGGCATAACTCAGCATATCACATAGTCTCAGCCCCTATCCCGCCGATTCATCTGCAGACTGCGGTACTGCGCGATCCAGCGAGCTTCAACATGATTTGCACCCCTCCAAGAGCAAGCGAATCGCCGCCCCCACGCCTCGCGATCTTCCATCGCTCACTCTGCGATTCGCGCCGCCGCCCTCAAGTCTCGACGGCTCCAGCCTCAAGTCTCAAGTTTCAAGTTTCAAGTTTCAAGTCGCCAAACCAGATGAAGATCGTCGCCTTCGCCTTCGCTGCCGCCGCCGCGCTCTCGGCCGCGGACGCCGCGCAGCAGGCGAGCGTCCACCTGCGCATCCACGACAAGGGCGGCTCGTGCACCATCACGAACGAGTCGCAGTGCAACGGCCAGAACTGGACGGGCAGCACGTGCTGCGCCGACTCCAGCTACGAGTGCCGCTGGTCGGACGACGGCCAGAACGTGCAGCGCTGCCAGAAGAAGAAGGGCGGCAACACGGGCGGCAACACGGGCGGCGGCAGCGTAGCCGACTGGGGCGCCTGCACGGGCGGCCAGAAGTGCTCGAACCCGTCCAGCGTCTGCGTCAAGTACTCCAACTACTACTCGCAGTGCAAGCCCGCCACGCTGCCCGCCGGCGAGCTCTGCGGCCAGAACGACGGCACGAACGTGTGGAAGTACGACAAGTGCCCGAGCAACCAGAAGTGCACGGCCATGGGCAAGGACTTCCGCTGCACCAACAAGAAGCAGCAGAAGATCGCGCCCCGCAAGGACGGGTCCTGCACCATCACGAACGAGTCGCAGTGCGACGGCCAGAACTGGACGGGCAGCACGTGCTGCGCCGACCCCAGCTACGAGTGCCGCTGGTCGGACGACGGCCAGAACGTCAAGCGCTGCCAGAAGATCAGCGATACCGCGGACTCGTACGACTCGGACAGCGACGACTACAGTGACGACAGCGAAGACATCGAGTACACGAGCTACGTGGACGACTGGGCTGACTGCACCAAGGACGACGTGGGCTGCTCCAACCCGAGCAGCATCTGCGTCTACCACTCCACCAGCTACGCGCAGTGCAAGCCGTACCCGCTGCCTTCGGGCGAGCTGTGCGGCCAGAGCGACGGCACGAACGAGTGGTGGTACCCGTTCTGCTCGAGCGGCGAGAGCTGCGAGGCCAACGGATCGGACTCCCGCTGCACCAAGGCGAAGAAGCGCCACCACCACCACCGACAGCACTAAGCGGTGGCGATGGATGTCCCTGGGCCCCGGCACTTGTTCTCAGTCGATATCTCTATGACCGATGCGTCACTATGAAAACAATCAATGTGCATTTAAGTCAAGCAGTGCCGAATGTACTTCTGTTTGTTGCTGCGGCCCCGAAAGTAGGCTCAATGGCTCCATCAGGAAGCATTTCGGGCGAGACAACCGCTGGAGCAGCCGTCTGACATGCTTAGGCTTCACTCGTCGAGTGACACTCGATTGTCATCAACGGTGTGGTCGTCTGGCGATATACGATATCAGTGGGAGCATAGGTGATACGCACCAATAGTGGGCGTATGGGATGACGCACGGGATGAAAACGACGCTATCGGCAACACCCGACGCTGACAGCACTGCCGGTGGTGCAAGCAGAGCTCGCCTTGACGGAACTGCGGAAGTAGCTGGCGTGGATTCAAACTTTAAGCCGCAGCCTCAAGCTACCAGACTACATCATTCATGTAACTTTAAATCGTTCTAGCGAGAGTTCGTGGACAACGTATCCGCCGGTTCGCCGTGAAGAAGATTCGACCAGACGCTACAAAGGCCAATCGTGCGGACTCAAATGCCCCACAAGGGACGACCACATCGAATGCGGACGTAAGCTATGAGGCTCTTCAGCGGAGACTCCCCGCTGATATCTTCCGATGGGGATGCTGAGCTGCTGCCTCGGAAGCTCAACGCCCCCAGTCTGCAAAATACGCCGGCGACCTCAAGCCCCTCTACGGTCTCACTTCAAGCTCCATCGCTAGCATGAAGACCTTCGCGCTCTGTGTCGCTGCGGTCGCCGCTCTCTCCGCCGTGGAGGCCACTAAGCAAGGTACCGTCCACCTCCGCGTCCACGAAGCAAAGACGTACGTCGCTGTCTTTGGCGATTGCTCCGCCGATGACGCAGTCTGCGCGGACTCGACCAATGTGTGCTGGCAGCACTCGAGCAGCTACTGGCAGTGCAAGCCTGCCGTGCTGGGCCACGGGAAGTTGTGCGGTCAAGAGGACGGCACAAACAACTGGTACTACCCGTACTGTCCTAGCGGACAGACTTGCCAGCCGATGACAAGCGGAACCGACTGGCGCTGCGCGTAGGTGGAAGACTCCCTCCCCACCGTTGCCATTGCCACTGCGTGCACTACCAGCAACGGAACTCCTCGCTTTTCACCTGCATCGCTGGAATTCTGGCAAAACTACTACTGCTTATGTTAATCCGTGAATATAATACATGTACTTAAGTATTATTAATACTAGTAGCTTGGGTCACCGGAGCATATCCTTGCTTCAACCAGTGTACCCATGTTGCCCAACTGTACCTATCCCTCTCTATACAGACCCCCTCCAAATCTCTTGTATCGAGAGAGCTTGTACTCGCCATTCACTGTTCAAATTTGCACCCTGGAGCGTGTACCCATGACGACTCGTGCGACGCCGGAGGTGCTGGGCGCGCTGCAGCACGCGCCCGAGCGCATCCGCAACATCTGCATTCTGGCGCACGTCGACCATGGCAAGACAACACTCAGCGACAGCCTCGTGTCGGCCAACGGCATCATCTCGGAGCGGCTCGCGGGCAAGGTACGACCAGCCCATCCGTGTAGCCATGCTGCCCTTCCCACACATCTCCCACATGTACCCATGATGGCTAACTGAAAAATAATGTACCCATGCTGCTCAGGTGCGGTACCTGGACAACACCGAGGAGGAGCAAGTGCGCGGCATCACTATGAAGTCCAGCGCCATCTCGCTCGTGTACCAGCCCGAGCCCGTGGCCGACAAGGCGCGTGAAGCTCCGTATCTCATCAACCTCGTGGACTCACCCGGTCACGTGGACTTCTCGTTCGATGTATCCACTGCAGTCCGGCTCTGTGACGGGGCCCTCGTACTGATTGACGCAGTCGAAGGGGTGTGCGCCCAGACCCATGCCGTTATCCGGCAGGCCTGGAAGGAAGGTATCCGGCCGTGCCTCGTGATCAACAAAATGGACCGTCTCATTTTTGAGTTGCAGTTTTCGCCCATGGAGGCGTATCAAAGACTGAACCGGATCTTGGAGCAGGCCAATGCAGTGCTGAGCTCCATGATCCGCATGGATGTGTTGGAAAAGTACGACCAGGAAGCTACGACGGACGAGGCGAAGACAGAGGAGGAAAACGAACAAGAGCTGAGTGCCGATAAAATTGAGTTCACACTGGACGATGAAGCCATTTCGAAGGAGACCGAGCAGCTCGAGAACGAAATGCTCTTCTCGCCGTCGAACGGAAACGTCATTTTTGCCAGTGCGACAGATGGATGGGCGTTTGGGATCGGATACTTTGCGGCATTGTACGCCAAGAAGCTGGACCTGCCCGTTCGAGTCATGCGCCAGTCGCTTTGGGGAGAGTACTACTACAATGGCAAGACCAAAAAGATCGTAACGAAGCCTCCGACTTCCAACAGCCAGACCATGTTCTGTTCGTTTATTCTCGAGCTGATTTGGACGACGTACACGACCATGCAAAAGACCGTCAGGTCGGATGCCGACTTGGACGCACTTCGTAAGCTGACGCGCCAACTGCGCGTCGCCAAGCTAGTCAATGACAGGGATTTGAAGCAGGCGGATCGTAAGAACGCAACCCAAGCCGTTATGCGTAGGTGGCTGCCGTTATCTACTACGGTTTTAAAGATGGTTACCCGCGTGCTGCCGAGCCCTGTGACCGCCCAAGCGAAGCGAGCGGAGAAGCTTTGTACGATTTCGACGGAGCAGCTGGGTAAGTCCCAGCAACACGCCGAGGTGTTCAACTCGTTGCAATCATGCCAAACTGCGGAAGAGGCGCCACTTGTCATCTACATTTGCAAGGTGATTTCTGTGGAAGCCAATGTAATGTCCGATTATCATCAGTCTGGACTTGCTGCTACGGATGAAGTTTACGTTGGCGTCGGTCGCGTGTATTCAGGAGTTCTTCGCGAGGGTCAACCCGTGTATGTGATGGACCCAAAGTTCCAGGGCATTCCCGGTGACGTTGACGTTGAAACCGTCGATCTCACGGCTGTGAAGCATGTTGCGCGCATCGACGGCGGCTTAATCAAGACATACATGATGATGGGGCGTGATTTACACAAGCTAGACCGTGTACCAGCTGGAAACATTGTTGGCATCGTGGGTCTCCAAGAGCATGTTCTGAAGACGGCAACGTTGTCGTCGACATTAGCGTGCCCTTCACTAACGAAGATGCCTTATCAAGCAAAACCGATTGTCCGCGTCGCGGTGGAGCCGGAAGACCCTCGCAATTTTGGCGCCTTGGAGGCTGGTTTGCAGCGACTCTATCGCTCAGACCCAACTGTTGAAGTTCACGTACAAGAAACTGGCGAGCACGTTATTGTGGCGCTCGGTGAGCTTCATTTGGAACGGTGCATCAAGGATCTAAAGGAACGGTTTGCTAAGGTAGCTGTGCAAGTTTCTGAACCATTAGTCGGATTCCGAGAAAGTATTGTCGACGGTACTATTTCTTCTTTTCAGGAAAATATTGTCTTCAAAGACCTTCTCAACCCAGATGGATCTAAAGATGAGCAATCTGGCAATAATCCTGCCGATACTGTTGCCGATATTGACCCAAAGATTGCACTGGGAACCACTCCAGATGGTACCTTAACGCTCAAATTGCGAGCGTTGCCCCTGCCACTAGAGACAGCGAAGCTCTTAGAAGAAAATGCAGCACTGCTGAAGCGGTTAATGCACAGCAAGAAGACGGCGAATGAGGCGAACGACAAGTATGTTGAGGTGGAAGCTGCTTCTGAAGACGTCTGTGCTTTTAAGAAGAAGTTGGAGAAAACGCTTCAGTCAAGTGAAAACACCTACTTGAAGGCGCTTCCCCTGGATCGGATTTGGAGCTGCGGTCCTCGTCGGGTTGGTCCTAACATGTTAATTAATAATATCCAGGGCTATCACGCTAATGGGTGCCTGTTCCCGTCTAACTCGGCGACCGAGCTGCAAGATTCCGAAAAAGCCCAGCAAATTAAAAAAATGGAGAACAGTATTGTTACGGGGTTTCAAATGGCATCATCAGCTGGTCCCTTGTGCGATGAACCTGTTTGGGGAGTAGCCTTCATCATCGAGGATGTCGCTTTCCACGAAAAGGAAAACGAGGAAGACAAGTCTGAGGAGGAGCAGTCGGAAGCAGACAAATACGGACCACTAAGTGGGCAGGTGATTTCCATCATGCGTACTACGTGCCTCATGGCGTTCGTGAAGCAGCCCGTGCGTTTGGTGGAGGCGGAGTACGAGTGCACTGTGCAGTGCCAGGCTGAACAGCTCGGCAAGCTGTACAGCGTCATCTCAAAGCGGCGAGGTGATATCTACTCGGAGGAGCTGTCGGATGGAACCGCACTTTTCACTGTGAAAGCCCATCTACCGGTTGTGGAAAGCTTTGGCTTTGCCACCGACCTGCTCATACAAACGTCAGGTGCTGCCAGCAACCCGCAGCTTATCTTTTCGCACTGGAGTATCATCGACATGGACCCTTTCTTCCAGCCACAAACGGAGGAGGAGCGTGAAGACTACGGTGAGCGTGTCTACGAGCATAACTATGTTAGGCGCTACATCGAGGCGGTGCGCAAGCGGAAAGGGCTGTCTCGAGATGAGAAAATTGTTGTCCATGCAGAGAAACAACGTACACTTAAGCGATAAACAGTCGGACGCTGATGCGGACCATAGCTGTAGGTGGCGGATGAAGAGTCAGATGCCGAACGGCTCGAATAGATCAATGGAATATCGCTCGTTACAGAGCCAATTTATCAGTGATGATCCATATTTATAGTTGGAGGATAATTCATGTTGTCCCTCTTTCGCAGTTTTGTATGGAAAATAGCTAGCATCGAGCATTGCTCCAGGCGGCTCGCATTTTATCTCAACATGCCTACCACTAGAGTTACACCTACTCATGGCGATGGGACTCGAGCGCTTATGGCTTTGTCAAGGTGGGCTTCGCGTCATGTGGAGAAAAATACGTCGTACTCGAAGAAGGCAATTACCCCAGCTGCGCTAATTGAAAACACACACACAAGGCAACTTGTTGCCCGCGAAAAAGTATTCGAGCGGCATCTCCCGTTCTCGTGGCTACGCTTTTTCATTGGACTTGTGTCTCTTGCTTTGGTATTCTCAGACGTTCTCCGTTCCGGGGTTGGCATCTCAAATCTTCTAACTATTTATCCCTCACTCCAGCCCGATGAAGTGGTAAGTTTTGGTACGTCATGGAACTATTCAGTTTTTGCATCGACTAAAGAAGATGCTGTTAGTGGACGCGCCACGGCACGAGTGTGGAGCTACAAATTTGATTCCACTTCCGTCACTTGGCGAGCCATGGCTAGCTTCTTGCGAGTACCTAACTTTCCCGAGTGCTTTTTGTACAAAAGCGAATGCCCCGGCAAAACAATCAGCGGGGATGTGGCATTCAATATGGTTGACTCACTCGTGAATACCGTAGCAAAGTATAACAATGATCAAAAGCAACTTGGAACAACACATCTGGGCCCTGCTGGCCTCACACTGCGTACCGCAAATGAATATGTAGACCGGGTACACCAGTTCATACTTCCGTCATGGTTTATTAACATTAACTGGCGCACAAATCAAGCCTTATACTACTCTCCGGAACTTCTCACGAAGACAAATGCTCGGACACTCTGCTTTCCTGCTGTCGGAGGTAACACCCGCGTCCCACGATTTTGCAGTGAACTCTGGACAAATTTTGATCGATCGTGCGCACCCAGGGACCTCGAAGGTCGAGGTGCTAGACTGTTGTATGTGCACACAATAGAGCGCCTCCATGCTGTCCAAACTCGTTTTCCGAACGCAACAGTCGATTTGACATTTCTTGAAAGCCAAGAAGATGTGCAAGTTTGTCGAGGGGGTCTTACATCGCTAGGATTTAGACGATCAGATGTCAGTGCAGTAATCCGCGCTCGAAATTGCAGTAACACTAATAAACCAAGCTCATGCGAGACTGTGTTCGTAGAAGACTATCGCTATGAAACTGGACTGCTGATTTCCGACGTCGTCCAGTGGTATCGAGTAGTAGCGGCTCTTCGGGTTATCGGTCAGGGATACTTCTTGCTACGCGGAGTTGGATTGATGCTGAGCTGTTACTTTGTTCATGGCACTCCCAAATCACAAAAGAAAATATCTACCTGGACACGACTCGTCAAAGCACGACATTTATTTATGAAAGTGCCGACGCAGTGCGTTGTCTTTGGTAGTCCATTTCCAGTGTCTTGCTACGTCTTTGCTCATTTACTGGATGCTCCTTTCACGTATGACGTACTAGAGAGCCATTTTTTCTCGCAGGGAGGCGTACTAGATATTCATCTGGAAGCGTTCGTTTCATACGCTGTGGTGCAAATGAGAAACGTGTGGATTTATGCGCTGGCGTGGCATATAATGGTCAGTGTGACGACCTCCCGTTGGTTAGCCCGAAACAACCAGTTAAGCAGCGGAATCATTGGCGTTCCAGAGTTTTTGTTGAGTGCATTTTCAAGCATCACACTGGTTGCCCAGTATCGATCGACATCTTTCCGATCATCTAACATTTTAAGTATAGTCGTAATGCCCGATAATTTGGCGCGAACGTGGGTGGCAACGAAATATCAGTATGGTTTTACTCACCGAGGAAGTGGAAATGTATTACTTGGTGGAGTAATGATCGACCTGAAATTCCTTATTTGCCTGGTATTTGTTATCGCTGGGGCGTGGTTCTCGCGCATCATTTGGATTAACTATATAGTTGGTGGAGACAAGTACCGCTTTTCCCACTGGTTTATACTAGCTCCAACGCCTGTGCCATACTCAGCTGGAGTCTTGTGGCCTACAGTAAGTATGTGCGTCCATTGGACCAGTGACTTTTTCTGCATTCGAGACAATCAGCAGCGGCGAAAATTACTGCAGCAACAACAACCGCGGCAGCTACCCCCACGCAAAATGCAGATGCAGGGCTCACGGAACGGTGAAGGGCGAATAGTTCCGTTTACCGCCAGTTTTCGTGCGAAGCAATTAGCTGTCGAACAACTAAGGTTGCGGATCCAGAGATACAAGTACAGCACGCCATCCGCTTTAATGAACGTGAATACGTTCCGGTATATTCAGCATCAGATGCAATGTCTGCATAGGCGGTCTGATGATGTTGAAGCGAATGTTGCTTTCATGAATGCTGTTGTCATGAGTGATCCCATTGTATACTTACGCACACTGCTCGGAAGGGACCGATCGACCGAGTTGGCTTATTACCAGTCACTATTGCGGCCTCACCAGATCGTGCTCTTGCCGGTGGTGGTGGTTGGCGATCACAACGAGTACACCGGCAGGCTGAAACTCCTTCGAAGGGTGAACGCTTCTGAGCTGACTTGGCCAGAACTTGTACAATGCGGATGAACTTAATAGCTGAATTGTTATTCCCTCTGTTAATAAACAATTATATAGCTTCCAAGCAGAGTGAAGTCGCACGCAACTATGAAAAATCTCAAGGCGGGGTACTGCTGCGGCTGCCTAACAGAATTAATACGAACGACATTCTGGCGATGATAAGGCTGATGAACTATCGCAAACAAGAAACTGTGCGAAATTTTTTTATATTTTGCAGGCCAGTCTTGACTAAGCACTATAATGGAACACTACTGTAGAGGTAAACTTTAGCCTGGGGAGGACAGAGTGCAGTCTATTCGGGGGCTTTGTTTGTGACCAACCGGGGAGAAATGTACTGACTATTCATACGTTGTGTTATGGATGAATATCATCATCTCTCCGACTATATTGTAGCTCACTATAGAGAATTTTCGCCAATTTGAATGCCTTTATATATATTATTTTTTTTTATCTCTCCCACACCTCCGACGTATCTAGTCGGAGCGCACGATTGGGTTATTGATATCCACCTACAGATTTTAAGCCATTCGCATATTTTCACAATAACACGAAAACTCCGATAACTCCGACCTCCAATGAGCCTGAAGGACCTCGCACCTACCAAAACGAAGCGCGCCAGTGAGAATGCGGCACGCTCGTTTCTAAAGTTCTTGGAGGAGGAGAACGTCAGCTGGAAGTACCTCGAGGTGTTCATGGTGCGGGAGAGCGCTCCTCTCGTTTTAGAATCTGTCGTGGAGAAATTCGGCATGTATCTCGCATTCAAGGAGGTGCGAAAGGGACAGCTCTTAGCTCGGCACGCCGTGATGCAATGCTATCGACAAGCGAAGAACTGGCTGCTGGAGCAGTTCCCCCAGCATCGACTGGCCGTCGACAAAGCGCTACTGAAGAAGGACCAAGTGTTGGAGCGCTACTGTATGAAAAGGGAGTCCGGGGCATTTGTGAACAAGGCTCCAGCATGCACGAAGAAGGCTCTCAAGAAAATCATGACATATCTATATTTCTCCGCTTCTTCCACCGTCGACTATCAAGACGCGGCACTGCTGTACCTGATGTGGTTTCTTTTTGGGCGCGCATCACACCTCACACAGCTCCGGAAAGCCAATTTGTCGATCTTTTCCAGGGACATCTTCGTGCGCTTAATCCGAGTGACAACTTCCGAAGAACAAGGACTTTCCCTGTTTCCCGATGAAGATTTCAGCACCTGTCCGCTTCTTGCTATCGCTCTTGCGTTCGCGTCACAGTCTTCACTAACTACGTCGCTCTTGAGCAAATTGCCCGTGCATCAAGCTGCGTCGCGTGTCTCCCTGACGCCAGCTACACCCCTCATTGACTTGATGGATCACCCGGAATCTATGCCAGACGGGCAATCTTCGAACAAGCAACCTGGTTAAGACAAGACATGTGATGGGGCTCCCGGTATTCATAGCTACGTCAATCGCATTCATGACGAAGTCGCCGAACATGCTGGCGTCTCCGAGCGCTTGACATCGCATTCCTTCTGACGAGGTGGTGCACAGAATGCAAACGAAGCTGGAATGTGCGTCCAGTGGATCTTCGACCGGGGTGCTTGGAACATGACGGCCCAGAACAAGGTCTTCGCGTATGTCTTCAACACCCCTTCAGAAGACCACAAATTTGCCCGAGTATTGAGCAGTCGCCATCAGGACCAAGTTGTAGCTCTTCTATCCCTGGGCAGATTTGCCTCGGACACGCAGGCGAAAATTCGATTCGTAACCGAAGCTCTCTTTGCAGGTTCAGTTGGTCTGGAAACTGCTCAGTATAATGTGAATGGGCGCATACTCGACACTCTCATGGCATACCTGCTGCGACACTACCCTGGTGTCAAAAAGCTGAATCCGGATGGCCTCGCAATTAAGCGCCTCGAAGCATGTGCCGTTGGAAAAGGCTTCCCTGTGAACACACTGCTATCTTGGTCTTCACATTTGGTCTGCGATCCGAATACATCTTCCGCGCCCAAACCTGGGGAAAGCCAATACCCAGCAACGGACATCACACAAACTCCATTGTTTCGCCACCAAGCTGCGTTGTTTGAGCAATTAATCGAAGTTAATCAAAAGCTCGACGCCCGCATGACTACAATGGAAGACGCGTTTTACAACAGGCAACAAAGAAAGAGAAAGAAAAACGACGCATGTGAGTCAATTGCTAGTGAACCTCCAGCCAAGCGAAAGCGTAAAACATCAGCACCTACCAGCTTGAAAGACCTCTAGTTTGCCTAGTATGTTCAAGAGCCGCGTATGTGGAGCTCTACGGAAAGCGCAACCAAGCATTCGAGGTTCACTGCCAAACTTGTGGTTGCGTTCTTAAAGGTGTTCCTCCCGGAAGTTTTCCAACTCGAGGAAGGTTCTGCACGCTACCGAGATGACGTCCTTGAGACTGGGATTAATGAGGAGCGGGAGATGCTTTCGTTTCTTCAGCAGCACGATATCACTGCCCGTGGCAGCCAAAACGTCCTCCAAAGTCTACGCAAGCTGAATAACTCAGGTATCTGAATAACCACATTCAACGCTACCAACACGTTTCGAGTGAGTAACAAGGCCATTCGACACCTGAGGCTTACCATAAATGCAACCATCGCGTCGACGGATCACCCCCCCGAAGCTCTTGAAGTCATCTTCGCCTCGCTTGCAGATCGATGTAAGCGTCGGATTGAACTCGAAGATATCCGCGAAGGGATTTCAGCACCGGGTCCGAGCACTGAAGCCGATGCCGAAGCCGAGTGGAGCAACGAAAATGACTTGAGCGAGCAGCCGCTGCACGCGGTTCGCAAAGTCCTCGACCGTAAGCGCTTGAATCGGAAGACGTACTACGTTGTCGACTGGGAGCCAACATGGGAGCCGCGCGAACACATGGCTCAGACACTGATCGCCGGGTTTGAGCGCGAGCGGCGTGTTCTTGTCCGCAAGACCTACATCGAGTACGAGGCTGTGGAAGATAACACCCTTAACAGAACCGAATGATAGAGTGAGAGCAAAGAGTAAGAGCTAATACAGGATGTATTACAGGCTTAAGAGACATTTGCAGGCATTTACGCAAGGGTATCACTGTATTGAACACTAAGCTCAACCTCCTTTCGGAACAGCAAAGTTAACCTCGTTACAGAGTACACAATCACGTATTTGAGTGCAGCATCGAACACTAAGCTTAACCTGCTTCCGGAACAGCAAAGTTAACCTCAATACAAGCAAGCGCACCGCACACAAGCAGTAGTGGTGGCCGCTGATCGCACATACACGCAGGTATACAAAACTGCAGTGTCAACATTTTGTGTAGGTTGACTGACTTGACCGCCGCAGAAAAAAAAGAAGTGTGAGAGCGCCAAGCGTCGGCGGTAGCCAGAAACTAACCGTTTGAATATAACCCTGCTTTTGAGGTTAAATATACGTGCGCTGTACTGACCAGTCGTATTTACGCGTAAAATCTATCGTTAAAAGGACTATCACCAAAACAGTGGACCCCGGATTTTGGGTGGGGTCTCATATGTCAATTTGCCACGGAGCGCGCACATGTCTCCATGCCCTTTTGAGGCTGAAAACAGCCAATTTCGTCCGTTTTCTCGGCCCACAGGCCGTTTTAGAGCCTGTGTCGTCGTCTATATAATCACTCTAAACTGGCCTTGTACGGCATCTGGGCTAATTCACATCCCAGTTTAGATCACCTAACCACGACACACAACTAAACATAACATACATAATCTTTACACAAAGTAGTCCTGACTCTATCCGAGTCGGAGCCTGTCCGAGGTCGGAGGATTTATGGTATGGGAAATTTATTTCCGAGCTATAGTAATGTAAAGCAAGCTCTGTATTTATTCAGAAGGTACCGTGCACCGACCTATTAATAGCGCGTTGCAGGTGTATAATGCGCGGGGTGGCAGGGTTTGTGTCGGGGTGGAGGGTAGGTCGACTTTTGTGGTTGCTGCGTCGTACTGCAAGGAGCATCTGTTTCCATGAGCCATCATTAATCAATAGAGGCACTGACACTGTAAGGAGGTCCATGCCTCGGCTGATAACGAGGCGACAGACGGGTATCGCGCGACTACTGGCGTCATTGAAGTTGGCGTCGGCGTGGTACTTGGGCCCCACGGACTTCGCGTGTGACCAGATGTGCAGCTCGACGAGACTCGGGACCGCGGGATCGGGAACGACGGCGAGCTCTGCGACCGAGCTCACTTCTCAACTTTCCGATTGGACCGGACATTGCGACCAGAGCAGACCTTGCGAACTCGCTAGCCGACGAGTGGGCGGCGAAGATGCATCAATTAGACAGTTAGTGGCGACTAGTGACGTATCTGCGACGCCTGTAGTACACGGTTGTCTGGAGTGTATGGGGGTGGCGGACAGGAGAGTCGTGTTCTCCAAGTCTTCTGACGGCTGCAACGAGTAGGGCAGGTGCATGTGGGCGTACGTCCAAGTGGCTAAGGAGGCGCCCCGAACAGACTCTAGTCGGACAAAGCAGTGCGGACGCGTAGTGTAGATTTAGCAGGTGACCTAGTTTCTGTGATCTGTTTGAACTAAATAAACTAGGCGGTGGTGTCAGTCGGACACACCCCGGCGCGGCGTCACACGTTGTGACGTCAACGGCCTGACGGACTTTGGGCTGGATCCGCACAGCCGCGGCCAAACCCCGCGCGTGGGGACTCAACGCGTTACATGGTTGTCGTACAGGGGCTACTGCATCTTCGACAACAGACAAGCGTGAGACGTAGCCCACGCCTGACGAAGACATCTGAAGACACTGAGATGGCGGGAACGACAGTCCTCACGGTGACGAAGACTAGAAGTAACAGGATGACTCGGAAGCCGAGCCAGCATGAAGTAACGACGGGCGATGTGCCTGATCAAGGTCAAGACGACGACGGCCAAGATACTGAGCAACGTGAAGATGAGGACAAGGACGATGAAACGAAGGTCAATAATCCAGTCAGTGGAAATAGCCCGGATAACAGGCGTGAAGATCGCAGCCAAGGCGACGCTTTGGACGAACCGCAATTACTCGGCGACAGAAGTGGCAATGATAACGACGGCGCCATGGCCCCGGTGGCAGCGCTAGCAGCGGCCCTGCAGCAAATGGCGGCAACGATGGCTCGGATCGACGCAAGACTGGATCAGTTGAGCAGGCACCGACGACAACAACCCCGGCTCCTACTGACGACGAGGGCGGCACGCAGGCGATGACGACAACCGCAGCAGAGCAGCCGCGATCGGCAACGACAACGGCAGGCTCCCATCCAACGAAGTCTCCACGACAAGCACCAGCAGTGGCAGACCGACGAGTGATGTACCAACCACGTGATGACGATGATGATGGTGACAATAGTGATGAAGATGAGCTCAGACAGCGACAGCGACTCTGAGGCTGATGATGACGACTCACGACAAGGACGACGCCGACTCGTGGCAATGACTGGAAACCGCGAGTTTCACCGCAGCCGACGGCGTACCATCCGGGACTTGGACTTGCCGATGTTCTTGCCGACAACGCAGACCTCCGTGACCACGTGGATCGCGTGAGTGGACCTGGCACTGGAAGAAGCGAGATTATCCGGACGAGGAGATTCGACGAACGAAGAGCTGTATTATATCTTAGGGAACGAGCTACAAGAAAGTGCGGCTAGATGGTGGGTCCAGCTTGATCGAAAAATGAGAGATCGTGAATGGACGTGGACGAAGTTGAAGTCCTCCCTCCTTAGGAGGTATGGTGAGAGACCAGACCAATCTATGGCAGAATGACGTGTGACGCAACGACAAATGATGCCTGGCGATACATATGCGGATTTCGCTGTCGCATTGCGCGATCTGTGTGGCAACAATCGGATCCAAGAACGCATGTTACTGGCGCAGTTTTACCGCAGTTTGGACCGGACAACCCGTCTCCTCGTGAAACAGAAGCTGAGACCTAGGACATTAGAAGAAGCTGTAGACAACGCGACGGAAATTCAATGACCCCATCGACAATGTTGCGCAAGGCATGGAAAACATCGGGCAAGCATTTGTAACAGCCCATGACTCCTATGTCGTGCCCGCTAGCGGAACCGCGTGGCACATGACGATCATTCCGGGTGTCGGCAGTACTGACTTGGCGGAGGACGAGAAGCTCGCGCTCTTCACGAACTCGCGCGCCGTGTACAATAAGTACACCGGTTTGTGGGAAGCGCCGAAAGGAAGGCGCTGGAACGGACATATGTGGGCACCGATTGCAAGGGAACGGATGGCACCAGCAACTGTCTCGACAACGACGAAGTGCCCAACGATGGTCAAGATGGATAAGAAAGTAAAGGTGAATATGGCGACAGCCGTCAAGGTCGACTACGCGCAGCAGAGTGAAGACGGCGAGGAAGAGGGAGTTGCGCATACCCCACCACCAGCCAAGAAACCCAAGACCACAGTTCGGCAAACGAAGGCAGTGACGCGTCAAGCAAAAGGCTTCGAGGCTCCGCGAACGACCAGTGAAACAACAGCGACTAAACGACGATTCGGCGAGGTCAAATGCTACGCTTGCAATCGATTCGGGCACATGGCTCGTGAATGTCCCGACGATGAGGCACGCACGCGTAACGAGGAGTATTTGGCTAGGCGCAACCAGGAGCTGAAGCGGCAGGAAAACGACGAACGGGCGGCGTAGGGGGATCACGACGCTCGGTGACACGACGAACTCCCCAGCGCACGGTAACGGTAGTGATGGACGATGACACGGCGTGCAGGCAGGACACGGTGACGATGGCCGCGGACGGCAACGAGATGAGCGGCAGCACAAGTGAAGCCAAGTGAAGAGAGCGTGGCGGTCGTACGACGCGCCGTCGCAAGTGGATGAAGAACCGGTGGCTCGTGATGAAGGGCGAGCGGAGCGTTACGTGAGCACGGTGCGGCTGGCAATGGCAGCCCAGCGATACGCATATGCACGGGATGATGATAACGGTGATGCACAAGGTGGCGACGACGCAACCAAATGGAAGGTGATGGACGACATGGCGGTAACGACGAGCACCACCATGGAGATGGCGACCACTGAGGAAGGCGACCGAGCCAGGAACGCTGTACCAGTGACTGAGGAAGGTGACACGGCGACAGCGGTGCCGACGGTGACGGACGACGAGACAGAAACCGCAGCGAATGAATCAGGTACAGAATTGACGGACGAGACCGTGACGGAGCTCGGCAGCATAGCGAAGGTGCGCATGGCCGTGAGGCGTTCACGACGTGAAGCGAAGCAGCAGCGTGTACGGCCTGCCCGCAAAAAGGCCCACGGAAAAGCGAATAATGGCGATGAAGTGGCACGAGTGGTTGCCGAGATGAGGTTGGAGCAGCTACTACGACGACAACAGCAAGCTGAGGAAACGCGGCAGGCCCTAGTCGAACGATGGCGACAACGCGCTGAGAATGCCGAAGTACGTGCGGGCGACGCGTGTGAACTTGGTTCAACACGGCAGCACTGCGGTGGTCGCGACCACTGAACACTACGGCGGCACGAGGGTGGAAGCTGGCGATGGACTGCCTACCACGATGATGCTGGTTGTCGACGCTACTCAGTGCGTGGAAATTGATAGCGGTGCGCGTTATTCAGTGGCGGGTACCGACTGGATGGCTAGTGGTGAACGTAAATCTATGGACGCTCCCGTAGCATATATTGAGGGCATAGGCGGCTTCTTGCTGTATGTGCTCGGTGTTTGGACGTTCGATATGATCAATGCGTACGACCAAGCAGTGACCATTGATGCATGTATTATTGATGGATACACGGATGATTTTTGGTGGGCGTCGATTTTCTCGAAAGACACAGAGCCACCATGGATTTCGACCGTTGCGAGGTACGATACGAGGATCATAACCAAAGAGTAATAATTCCGTTGGGAACGACACATGAAGGGAACAACACGACGACAGCACTGTGAGGTTGGTATGTGCAACGAATCTACACACACGAGCTGTACAGCCCGTAGAAGTAGCGATAGCGGCACCTGATGGAGAGGAAGGAGTCTTCCTACACACTGTACACTGACACGAAGCGGCTTCACAAATTTTGTCCGCCCCTCTAACCCTGCCTGCGACGGGTCCAGAAAGGGCCTTGACGGTAGAGATCGTCGAGCGTGTAACGAGCAACGCCACAAGTGCAGAGGGAAGTCCAAAATGACGCCCGGAAGGAGCAGGTATGATGCCCTTCCGGACACAGGGTATAATGAATCCAATATAAACTCCGGAAGTCGGAGCCCCGGACTCCGGACGAAGTCGTCCGGACGCAGCAATCCGGACCCTGCTTCCGGAGCGACGACCCATCATCAAGTGATTGCTTACCTGATTTGTACCCAGAAGGGCCTTCCAGATTCCAAGTATAGTCAAGCCAAGGTGTTAACGACCGACCAAGACCACCAGCCGGGATTTTCTGCGCACCGACTGCCCCCCTGTCGCCCGCCAGACGGACGCCATGATTACGCCACTTCCGACCATAGTGAAACCAAGCTAAAAGAGACTACTTTCAAAGATATCGTAGGTAGATAACCTAACAGACTAGATAATCAGAGAGTTCAATTTGCCAAGAAGGGCGCAAGTGTCTTCGGGTTCCTAGGAATCAGGAGCACTGTCAAGCAGTGAGAGGAACAAGCCTTGGCCGGAGGAACCAACCCTGCCGGTGGCCCTAAGCTGTAAGACCTGCGTTTGGACACGTCGTGACCGCGACTACCGCCGTGGAACTCTCCAACAAGGCTAAGTCCAATTAGGCGGTGATCGAGCGGCGCGCGCTCCGAAGTGACCTGTCCTATTTCATATTCCAATTGTGGACACTCCTTCTGGAGGCCCCATTTCATATTAACCGCGTTTCTAGGAGGTTGTGTGTGATCACCCCTAGATCCAATCGATTGACTACTGTGTGATAGGACTGTATACTGTTTTGACTGAAGGTTGTTCTCCTTCTGGAGTTGAACTTTCCGAAAGTCTTCTGTTTGGAGTTAAATATCTCCTTGTGGGAGCTGGTGCGCGTGAGAAAAGGGTGCTTCTGGATTCGACCAGTGGTCCGGAAGAAACTCGTAGAACTGTTGTCAGGACCCCCGCTCAAGGGTCCAAAAGAATAACTAGCGGCTGTATATTTGCATATTAACTCTCTGTATATCAAAGGTTGTGTTGGGAAGGTCTACTTGTGATCCCAACCCAGCCGTAGTGACCTACGTTTGGAGTTACG